>KZ451998.1:2152390-2195963 GCA_002786265.1 Apostasia shenzhenica
GGATGTGAAATAAAGTTGATTTTTAAGATTGGAATTTGTGTTGGATGTGAAATAAAATTATTAAAATTTATAATAAATTAAAAATATTATTATTATATTTTTTTGCTAAATTTTGGGCATTTGCCAAACAAGGCCTAGGCCCCAAAACTCCTCAAAACCATCTTAAATCATTTTCATTAATTTTTTTATATTTATTTTACATCCTATACAAATTTCAACATTAAAAATCAACTATATTTCAAATCTCACACAAATTTCAACATTAAAAATTAACTTTATTTTAGGTAATACACAATTCTTAATATCAATTTTATTCACATCCAATAAAAATATCAATAATAAAATTATTTTATTTTATCTCGTAACATTAAAAATGCACTGTTGTCGGTTCCCACGTCCCAGATAAGAAATGCGAAAGGTTGAGTTAGGCAATCAACAGTCAGGATAAAACTTGTCGAACAAATATGGTATGAATTCTTTAAGAAATTGCACTAAAGCTAGAGTGTTCCCTAAAAGGAACATGTTATATTACTAAAATACAGTGAAATGTGTGCAAGGGCCATGCTTTATTTTGGAATCTTGCTTGGGTGTAGTGAAAAGTAAGAATCTCCATATCATGACCAAATGCGGATAAAGAAGTTAATCCATAACACTAACATTAAGATTCAAGATACTAGAATAAGGCTAAGTACTTAGAATATAGGCACCCTAACGGGCAAGTTAATAAAGTTGATGGATATTATGATGCACAAGAGGATTAATATTTTGTGTTTACATGAAATAAAATGGATGAAAGAGAAAGCTAAAGAAATTTAAAGTTTAGGTTTCAAGTTTCGGTACTCTGAAAAGAATAGAACTAGAAATGAAGTAAGAATAATTCTGGACAAGAGTCTAAATGATCACATAGCAAAAGTTAAGAGGATTAGAGTATAACTATTACTTTAAAATTATGATCAATAGGATGACTTTAACATTATAAGTGCTTATGCCCTCAAGTCGGTTTGGATGCAAGCATAAAGGAAAAGTTTTAGAATGATTTAGAAAAACTAAATAAAGGATATCTCAAGAGGAAGGAATATGTATTAGAGGAAATCTAAATGAACATGTTGGACGTATTACTGAGGAATTTAATAGAATACATGATGGTATGGCTTTGAGAAGACTAATGAACAGAATAAAACTATTTTGAAATTCTCTTAAGCTTATGATTTTATAGTTACTAATACTTATTCAAGAAAAGAGATGAGTATATTATCACTTACAAGAGTGGGCCTTCCAAATCACAGATTAGTTATTTTCTTTCAAGAAAATGAGATCACTTAGAGTGCAAAGATTGTAAGATCATCTCAAGTCAATGTTTGACTACCAAACATCTGTTAATGACCTCAAATCTCAAGATGAAGAGGTGGAGAAGAAATAGTAAGTTGAAACAATGTTCTCAAATTTGACGGTGAAAACTGGAGAATGAGAAAAAGAATATCTTTAGAAAAAGAGTTATAGAACTTGGGCAATAGGCCATTGAGAGGGAAACTAATTTTATGTGGTTAATAATTACTAGTTACATCCACAAGGTAGCAAAGGAAGTGCTAAGAGAATCTACAGGAAAGGCTCCTAATAATAAAAATACTTAGGCCCCATTTGTTTGCCAATTTAAAATTAATCTGGTTTAATTTTAACCTCTATCACATCACACATAAAATTTAATATTAAAAATTATCTTTATTTCACATCTTACATATATTACTAAAATAATAACTAACTTATATCAAATCCCTCAAATATCCCAACATAATAACTAACTTTATATCACATCCCTCACACACCCCAATATAATAACTAACTTTATTTCACATCATTCACAACTTTCAAAAAAAAATATCTCTATCTAAATTTAATTTTAACCTTATTAAATTTAACTTTACAAACAAACAGACCCTTAATGGTAAAAACAAGATATACAAGAAAAAGGTAAAAAAAAAAAGATACGCTATAAAGATTGATACAAACATAAGATCAAATAGAATTGGAAGAAATACAAAATACCTCAATAAAAGTTTAAGAAAGCAGTCTGTATTGCAAAAAATATGGCGTTTGAGAATTTATATAAAATATTGGACACCAAAGAAGGAGAAAAATATATATACAAACTTGTTAAGATCAAAGATAAGAAAACAAAAAACTTAAATAAAATATATTAAGAACGAGAACCACAAAATATTTTTCAAGAAAGAATATTCAACATGAATGGATGAATTATTTTAAAAGATTTTCAATGATGGTTGTAGTAATACATTGTCTTACCAAATTTAGCATTTAAAAGAAAATAAAAATCGCTATTACATTCTACGTATTAATAAGGCTAAAGTTTGGCAGGCTTTATAGAAGATGAGGTGTAAGAAGAAAGTTAGATCAGATGATATCTCAATAGGTGTTTGAAAATGTATAGGAGATGGAGTGTCTTGGCTCACTAAAATATTTCAATCAAAGTTAAAGGTAAATTTTCTAGAATGATTAAAAGACCAGCAATGTAATATGATGCAGAATGTTATCCCACAATGCAAAAACGAACAAGTAAAATAAATGTTACAGAAATAAAAATGCTAAGACAAATGAGGGTATACACGAAATGATAGGATGAGAAATGAGTATATGTAGGAAGGTTGGAATAGCCTCAATTGAGAATAAGCTCAGGGAGAGTCGGCTAAGATGGTTTAGATATATAAACTACAGGCCGATAGAAGCTCCAATAAGAAGAGTTGAGTTATTGGATTATTCCTATGTTAAAAGAGAAAGTCAGGATTAACCTCCTAGAGACGATCCATGACACTTCCCACTCATGTTCTGGATGATGCGATATGTGAAGGACTTTCGGAGAATTGTCTACCACTTTTCAAAGGTCTACACTATAACTTTTGAAAGAGAAGAATGATGATCTACCTCCAAGGCATAGAAATAGAGCTATGGGAGGTAACTAGAAAGCCATTTGTCACTCTTATGAAGGAAGGCAAAATAACACCTAAGAAGTTTTATGATTTGGAACCGGAAGAGAAGAGATTGGCACAACTCAATACCAAAGCTCTCAATTATCTACAATGTGGTCTTTCTCCAAGTGAGTTTAATAAAATATGTAATCTCAATACAGCTAATGAGAGAAATCATTAAAAAGAATCTCACATATTTAAAAATAAATGAGAACTTGTTTGATAGAGCACAATAAAAATAAAGAATTCATATAGCCAACCCTACCTAGTGGGACAAAAGCTTGGTTGTCATTGTTATCGTAACATTAAAATAATTTTTTTATCAAAAAAAACATTAAAGTAATTTTCAATCTTTATCCCCAAACCAACTTAAACTAATCCCGAAACACACCTCTGCCAAACAAAACCTATGAGCTCTCATTAGGTCTTAAACATTTCCTACATAGTGTATGCTTAGAAGGAAAAATGCAAGGCAACATAGGTGGAGAAGCAGGGGAAGAAGGCATAGCTAATAGGCATCCCAAAAATCAAAGCTAATAGATATCCAACATATAAAATCAAGCCATTCATATGTCAGTTGTTCTGTACAAAGATCAAAGAAAGGGAAAGCTGAGATTACCAAATTAATTAGGAAAGCTTGGGAACTTCAAAAACTCACATAAAAGATTAAGGTGGCCATCCTGGTGAACGCGGGATATGCCCTACAGGTGAAAGCACTCAATTTGTATTTCCTTTTTTCCTATTGTTGATTTTTCTATCTCCCTCAATTCACTGTTGTTAATGTTACCATTTGAGAAGCTCCAGAATGGACATCATTAAGAGGATAAGGGAGAGAGATGAGAGAAATGACTCAGAAGTCAGAAGCACCAACTAGGTAATCGTACAATGCCCCCCTTAATTATATCAACTAGCAACTGGTTATGACAAGGACACAGGATATCACCTCTCAGATGCGGTAACATTGTAGGAACAATAAGTATAAGATAAAAGTTTAAACTTACTAAGACACAAGATGAATAAAGCTCGAAAACTGGTTTAAAATGGGAAATTTGCTTTTCCATTGTTTTACAGTGATCAAATCAACATAAAATAAGAAACAAAAAAAACCAAAATACCTATTGTAGTCTTGGGAGATGTAAGAAGTGCTAGACTATATGTCCTATTGCAAGCCCTCAAGATTGACTCAATTGCAGATTTCACTTTCGGGATGTAATGAGCAATATTATGATCTGGGATTGCAATATATATGAGATGATAAAGCCAAAAAAAGTGTGATGCAATCAAACAACTAAAAAAGAGATTGGTACCTTGGAATATTTCCAAGCCAGGACGTTTACTTGATGAAGACATGGCAATGGCAAGCAAGGCCCTTAGACCAATAACTTTTGCCTCACTAGAACTATCCGGACGTAATAATTCCAATATCATATGGTTCATTGAGAAATCAAGATTGTTTTGAGCTATAGTCACACAGAACTCCACAAGCTTATCATGCTGAGCATCCTGAGTTAGCAAGCCTTTTCTTAAAACAGTCAGTAACTGGGAAGTGACGCTATCTAAATAGTCCCAGACACGATTTTTTGGTTGGTAACTAGCATATACTCTCAGATAAAATTTAACAACGTGATGGAGACAATCCAATGCCATCGAACGGTGGTTCTTGTCCTGCATAGCATATAAAGACTCAAAATTCTTAAGGGTTCATGGAAATATGAACAATCCAAACTGTTAGACCTTAATTTCCAAGACACAATTAAAAAAAAAATTCCATGAGATAATTAATAATGGCAGGCCATTATTTCATGAAAGATACTTTACACTTGTTTTGCACATTAAAAAGAATGCATATGAGACCTTATCAAAGGTGCATATACTTAACTCGAAGATGTTTATACAAAAGGTCCATATGGGGACCAAAACTACTATTGAACATTTGCGGATCTCCAAGGCAAAGAAGAAGAGTCACCAACGGGAAGCCAACCTGATCAAATAATTTCAAATAAACAGGAAGTTTAAATTACTTCAAAGCAACTAAAAACAACTAACTACATAAATTAATTAAAATACTAATCACGGAATATAACAGGGAAGCTTAAAGTGAACCGGCAACCAAATAACCTACAATAAAGCCAACACAGGATGTTTGATTGCAACATGAAGTATGCCAAGGTAGATTTACATAAAACAACAAGAACAACCAAGCCTTTATCCCACTATACGAGGTCAGTTACATGAATCATTTGTTTCTATTCTACTCTACCGAATAATAAATTCTCATTTAGCTCAAAGTATATAAGATCATTCATTATAGTGTCTTGCCATGCCATGTCTTTTTTTATTTTCCTCTTTCTCTTTTTACATAGACATGATCCAATAATCCAATTTTTCTTGCAAGAGCTTCTATTAATCTATAATTTATATGTTCAAACCATCTAGACTGATTCTCTCTAAGTTTATCCTCAATTAAGGCTATTGCAACCTTCTCGCGGATAACGCATTCCTCATCTTGTCTTTTTTGCGTATACCCATTTATCTTAGCGTTGTCATTTCTATGACATTTAACTTATTTGTTTGTTTCTGCTATGTAAGCCAGCATTTAACACCATACAATATCGTTAGTTTTATAATTATTTTATAAAATTTACCTTTAAGTCTGAGTGATTTCTATCATATAAAACACCAGATGCATTCCTCCACTTAATTCATCCTGCTTGGATCCTGATAAAAACATTATCATTTATTTCACTGTTATTCTATATGATTGAGCCAAGGGAGAGTTAAATAAATAAGAAAAAACTTGGGTGACCCCAAAACTAGGCATTAATTATAAGCTAGATAAACTAGATGAATGCAAAGATGTAAGAATAAATCTAGGGATGTCAACTAGCTACAGGTTCCAAGACATAATAATCTATTGGAACTCTCAAGTTCCATAAATCAGATTAACAATACATCGTGGAATGTAAAACTTTCTTTTTTTCGATAAAGGGTATGTAAAACGAGAGCTGAATAAATGAGATCTTTACAGGACCGTCAGCTAACTATAGGTTCCAAAGGTAAGGCATCAACCCAAGAATCAGACAAAGAAACATAAAGTGAAACCTAATGTGCAATGTACCTTACTATTTAGATATTAAGGTGAAGCACTATGAAGTGTACGATACAACCATATGGATACAGTACGATACAGAAAGGACAATACGTACGATATAGATATATTACATATATATATATAAAATAATTTATATTATTATATTTAAGGTGTAGCTTACACAATAGACCACAATAAGTCGTACAATGTTAGATATCCACTATAAATTTGAGGGACTTTTTTATAATTTTTTCTTATTTTAAGTTGTACTTCTCCAATCCTATTAAAAAGGATCATTGTAATTAGTTTTTTATTTCTGATAACAGTATTAAAGCTGCTGGTCTAGGGCTCTACTTGCATTTGGCCACCCTGCCTCGCGCCTCACCTATCTTGCAACCCGCCATGCCATCCCATGCCGCGCTGAGCCTCACTATACCGCGCCACGCGATGCCACACCGCCCCACACCTCATTGTGCTACACCTCACATCGCACCTTATTGCACTACACCTCACCACACCACAACTTGCCTAAACGACTCACAACCGGCATCCTCCATTGCTGCTTTGTCATCTTAGCTCCTAACAACTGGCATGAACAACAGGATTCAAACCATCGCAACCATATCTTAAAAAGCGTTTTGGTCTTATACTTGCCTTTGTCCTCTGATGCACCTTCATTTCATCTTCCTCTAAAGAACCGTAGAAGGGGTTCTAGTCACAACTATAGAGATTAATTAGTGCCTACTCACAACATTCTCCCGCCCCCCAACCAAAAAAAAAGTAACAGGTTGTGGGGAGTGAGGGGGGGGGGGGAGAGAACACTGATATCCTCTTTAGAAATTTCCTTGTGCTTATTTTACAACAAAGAGTTTGGTTGTACCTCATCAACTCTACATTTATTTGTCATGCCACTACTTTAGGATCAATTATCGCTACACATTCGGATATGGGCTAGATCTTAGATTCGGAAGCTTCATCTCATATGTTTAGTAATAAAACCCTACTTCCATCTCTAGTTTCTTCATTTCTACCGCCATTCACAATTTTGCGAATGGTTCTCTTTTCCTTGTTAGTGGAAAATGGTCCATTTCTCTTTCCCTATCACTCAATCAATCTAATGTTCTTTATATTCCATATTTTTCAATAAATCTACTCTCAATTCATAAACTCAAATCTACTCATAATTTTCTGTTATTTTTTATCACACTTACTGTGTTTTTCACTATGTTTTTCACGATTTCCAAATGGAAAAAATAATTAGTCATCGTGTTGAAGCTGGTGCAGTGTATTATCTGTCCAAAAAGAGTTCTCTGGCCTTTTCTTCACTTCAAACTTCCATTGTTACTATTCATTAATGACATTGTCGTCTTGCATCTATCGTTCCTATGACCATCCAATTTATACTACGAGTGTGAAGCTTGTGAATTTGGTAAGCATCATACATGATCGTTTTCTTTTGTATTTATGTCTACTAGTAATGCACCATTCAATTAATTGTATCCTGACATTTGCGGGCCGTTGATGCGAAAAAAAGTGAAACGAATCATAGGGAGGAGATTTTTTGCATGGAAACCACCTGAGCGAGAAAACCACAGTCGAGGGCTGTGGTGACTTGAAACTTTCACTAGAGAAGACCTGATTATAGGGGCAGGTATACAATAAATGATCTTTCCTTTTTTTTCAAAAAAGGATCCCCTCTTCATAGCAAACAAGAGCTTTATAGTTTCTAAAACTTGCAGATAGCTGTCAGATCAAGGACCTAGCTCCCATTCCGGATGTGACAGGGGAAATGGCAGTGCTTTGTGGGTCAGATGGGCTTGCTCGCACGGGCTGTATGAACAATACGACCAGGCCATACCTCTTTAAAGCAGCAGGAGGCCACAACCTTGTACTTGTAATGTCCTCAAGCAGTTCTAGTTGGGGAGTTCGGCTTGCGGTTTTCGACAAGTGCCCTTCATCGTGCGACCATCTTACGCCTTATTGAGTGCCATTCATCTCCCTACGTCAGCACTCCATGTGATCTTCTACATGTACACTCCAGATATGTTGGTGTTAATATAGATACAACATACCCCATTTTCTGGGGTTGTGCGAGTTTATGTGAGCATCATGGCTCACGGTTGCCACGTGTGCATCCGGATTTCCTATAATTTTTTTGCAAGCTAGTGCTGGATGGATCTTCTCACTATCGGTGGACAAAATGTCTTTATTTGACATGGCTGAAGATGCTGAGGACGAGGTTCCCTTCACGTGGTGGGTCAAGGAGGCCCACCATTCAACAAGAGGTGCTAAAGAGGCCACGGATCCACCTATCCAGCTTTGGGCGTCTCCCCCTCGACAACGGCAGGTCGGGCAACATGAGAGGCCCAGCTCGTGCTCTATCAAGGCCCGCTATGGGGGGCCGAAACAAGGGCATCCAGATGACCTCGCTAGTGGAGAATACCATCACACTGGAGGCAGACTACGAGCCACCTTCAGTCACCAGGGCCACGAATGCACCATCTGTAGGAGCTTGAACCTTGTTGCTCTGCCGAGTCTGTCGGACCGAGCGCACCAGCCCCATATGATGGGTTGGCTTTGGTTTGGCCATCCAGGTCATCAAGTATACCATCTGCCGCCGGCTAAATCAAATCGACCGGCACTTGTTGGCGGCTACAAGTGGGAACCAAGTGACTGGGATCGAGCAGAAGCTGGACAAAGCCCTGGCCCTTCTACGAAAGTTGGAGCCCATCGAGGCGGAAAAGACAATATCTGACTTGGAATCGAAGTGCACCAGGCAATTGGAAGACCTAGAGGTGGTGTCGGCGCAGATCGAACAATTGCAAAAAGAAAAGGAAGCCTTGGGGGCTCATGTCAAAGATCTCATCAGTGAGAACCGTTGTCAAATGGATTTTGCCAGGGCCGTTTAGAACCTTCTTGCAACACCAGAGTTCCAACTGCCGCCACTATAGGGCTACTATCGACCTCTCTCCTTTTCCTTCTTCTTCTTCTCTCTCTTTTTTGTGGGAAAATGGACGTGAATGTATTTAATGACGTAATCAAAAACGTTGTTAATGTTAATGAAACAATTGTCATTTCTTTACTTGTTATGCTTCTAACTCTGCAAGATCGCCAATGGGGGAATCGAGGAGCATGGCAACTGGCAAATTGGTGGCCCTTGATTTTTGGATAGTGAGTTAGGACGGTTGGATGAAGGTCTTGGGAAGCGGAACCGCCGAACCTGCGGCCATATATGGTCCAAGGGTCAGGGTGGTCCACACTTCCCAAGCTCCTCTGCGATTAGAGATGGCGCCCAAAAGGTCACACAGCCGAGCAAAAGAGGTCTAGATGATTTTTGCAGCATGGTTGGGGAGACCTGTAACCTCGTTTCGCATACCTTTGATGTGGAGGTTGGTCGGGTTTGGGACGGATCCCCAGCTAGGGTTGAAATTCTCTTCTGTGGGGGCCACATTCAAAATTCTGCCAAAGGGAAAAATCACAGCGTGCTTCCATAATCTTCGCGGTGGGCTATTTCTCCTCTTCCAACCTGAGTTAGTGAGCATCTTCAACAACTTCGGCATGATCCCTGTCCAACTCCCACAAAATGCGATGACGATGATCTACTGCTTGATCAAAGAGCTGCAAAGCCGAAACAACCTTTGGGACATTGAGATCTTCAAGGCGGTCATTCGGCGGGACGTGAACCCTTGCCTTCATGGGTGCTTCATTCTAAAGGGGAGATACTGCCAGTTGTTCAAAGTGAGCGACACTGGCTTCGTCGTCTAAGGAGAGGTCAGGTTCATGGTCTCGCGGAGGGTTGGTGAGGCGTGGTTCGTAGGAGAGGGGATTGGCGTCAAAAATCTACATTTTCGAGCTGTGGACGAGATTCGAAAGCACATCCACAGTGTGGAGGATTATCTAAAGTTCTTGGAGAAGGACATCAAGGCTTACAGGGGCGTGCCATTTCGAGGATGGCTTATATGTTCTCGAGATTGGCCTCAATTCCTCTGGTCGACACCATGTGGCCAAGGAATTTCCTATATGCTACCCCGAAGATGCTCTTAAGGGGGTTCAATTAGAAGTTGTAGGTGTGACAAGTGTCAAGCATCTCCCGGAGGTCAAGGAGGTGCTTTCATATCAACATTTAATTAGGACATCGTCTACATAGGCTTCCATGTTTCTCTCTTTTTGGTTTCTGAACACAGTACCAATCATCCGCTGGTAAATTGCACCTATGTTCTTTAGGCCGAATGTCACAACTTTGTAACAAAAAGTCCCCTGGTTTGTTATGAATGATGGGTAATCTTCGTCATCCTCTGCCATCCGGATCTTTTTGGTAGCCTGAGAAGGCGTTTATGAAGCTCATCACTGAGTACCATGTTGAAGAGTCGACGAGTCAATCAATTTTGGGCAAGGGGTAATAACCTTTGGGGCAGGCTTTATTCAAGTTGGTGAAATCTACGCACATTCGCCATTTGCCTGCGCTCTTCTTCACGACTACAACACTCGCCAGCCAAGATGGGTATGTTATTTCCCTAATGAAGCCCACCGAGAGAAGTTTTCTGACTTCTTCCTTAATGGCTTGATGTTTTTCCGCAATGAATTCAAGTACACAAAGACTAAAGATCCTCAGTAAAGATCAAGCAAAATTCACCCCTACCACACTATATCATCCATAGTAGTAAAAGAAGTAACAAAGTCGGCCGCCTTATTGGCGGATCTATATACGTAAGTAATTTTATAAGCTTTAAAAGTGTTCAAAGCATCAAAAATAGCAAGTCATGTGCTGAGTGAATTCTTTTCTGAAAGCCTGAAGGATATCTGCTATCACTGTAATAGAGTTTCACTTTTAAAAGCTTTAGTTAGTTGATCACATAGATACAATATGATATCAAAGCTAGAATTCTTAAATTTAAGCCATGGTGCATGTCACCAAATTTATTTATATTATGAGTTATATAAAAAATTGTGGTCTTTTGTAAACAAGATGAGCTATTTTGCAATATCTCATAATCCAAATATAGAAGTATTATTCGCTTTCTGTCAAACTGGCATGGAGTTGGTTTTGAGGCTTAATTTATGCTTAGGCACACCTCGGTCAATGTCGGCCATGTCCACCGATCCCCAGGAGAAGATATTAGAATATTCAGAAAGAAATGCCGCTAAAGCGAGGTTTTCACTTAGAGAGAAATTTTCTGAGACGAGTATATTTTTCTGTTAATGACGGGCACATAGTCATTTTGTTCGGGGGGAGGCGGCGCATGCTCCCTAGGGTCAATATAATTAATGTGGAGGCGAGTGTTAAGTTTGAAGCACCTCTTGATCTCACCTCCATCTCCTTGAATAGTTGCGACCCCCATGGGAGTGGGGAACTTGATGCAAAGCTAGAAGATGAATGGGATCATGCGGAAAGCCATTATTGAAGGTCGTCCAAGTATCATGTGGTACCCAAAGGGTGCATCAATGGGGATGAAGTTAATAAGTTTTTCTCTTGTCTGGTGACATCTTCAGGGGTGACATGAAGCAAGGCGTAACCGGCAGGTTGGTAAACATCGCCAGAGACGCTGGACACTATCATGGTCGAAGGGAGAGGCTTGCACGGACCTACATTCATTTCAGTGAAGGCGCGAAGATATAAGATGTCCACCAAGCTCCCTGTGTCAACTAGGGTGCGATGGACATTGCAGCCTTCGACGTCGATGATGACCACTATGGGGTCCTCTCGGTAGTCGTCGCCTTTCGGGAGGTCATCTACAGTGAACATGATGTCAGGCAAAACAAGATGGGTCCCGGCAGGGTTGAAACCGAAGATTGAGAGTACAACTTTCTTCCCGGAGGCCTTCGTCATGGTTCAAAGAGTTGCAATGGGTCGGCAAGAGGTTCTTCTTGGTGGAATAGCGTCTGTGCTGCTTCAAGGGCAGCTTTTTGACCTTTCGATAACTGGTGAGAAATCCCTTCTTGATGTACTTGTTGATAAGCGCCTGAAAGGTGCAGCACTCATGCAAGAGATGATCATAGCATTGGTGGAACTAGCAGTACTTCGAAGAGTCCTTTCCCGGCTGTGGGGGCTGCCGCTTGCCACAATGCTTAACATATCCCTTGTCTCGCAAGGTCGAAAAGATCTTCTCAATGATGCATACTGGTGTCGAAGTGTGCATGCTGTCATCCTCATATTTGTGCTTCCTGGGTGTGGCAATAAATCTTCGATTGCAGAAACTTCTCCTAGGGGTGCTCTAGTTTGGCTCAGGGTATCCACTTTCTTCACCTTCAGGTGTCGTTGGACTTAGTGTCCACCTTTAGGGCTTTTGCGTCCTCTAGGTGGATACGTTTTTTGGCTCAGGCCCTGACCTCCATGAGAGTCTTCAGTATGTCGATGATGGAATCATAGAGCTCTCCTGAGAGTATGCTATGAACGAAGATCATAGTTGACTTGTCATTGATAGAGTCTTTCATCTCGGCATTTATTTTTGAAAATCGGTCGACATACTCACGGAGGGACACGTTTAAGCACTGTTTTATTTGCCACAACTTGTGAATAGTTAGAGCAGTGGTCTTTGACGTAGCGAATCTCGTTCGAAACTGCTCTGAGAACTGCTCAAAGTTCTATATAGACCCTAAGAGAATTTCGTCAAGCCAATCAAGCGCCAGGCCTATTAGGTTGTTTTAAAAGAGTCAGCACTTGAAGGCATCTGAAACAAGGTCACCGATCGCTAGGGCATTCCCAAAGCGCTTGACAATAAAGAAAGAAAACCATGGCACCTCAACTACGGCGACTTGAAAGTTCCACTAGAGAAGAATCGATTACAAAGGCAGGCATACAATAAATAATCTTTTCCCTTTTTTTTCAAAAAAAGATCCCCTTTTCATAACAAACAGGAGTTTTATAGTCCCCAAGACTTGCAGATAGTGTCACATCAAGGACCTAGCTCCCATTCTAGATGTGGTAGGGGAAATGGCAGTGCTTTGTGGGTCAGATGGGCTTGCTCGCAAGAGTTGTATGAACAATACGACCTTGCCCTACCTCTTTAAAGCAGCAGGAGGGGCCATAACCTTGTACTTGTGTTGTCCCCAACTAGTTCAAGTTGGGGAGTTCGGCTCGCAGTTTTCAGCAAGTGCCCTTCGTCGTGTGGCCATCTTGCGCCCCACGTGAGTGCCATTCATCTCCCCGTGTGAGCACTCTACGTAGTCTTCCATGTGTACGCTCCAAATACATTGATGTGAATCTAAATACAACAGGGCCATGTCCTGTAACTGCTCATTTAGGATTTTAGTATTTTGCTATCTTTATTAACTACACCTAACCTAATTATATCTCTTTAAATGTAGATATAAGGTTTATCTAATTTTCAATAAGAAATAAAGTTCAATTCTCTACTTCGCTTAAAATTCTTCATAGTAATAATGCTCCTGAGCATATGAAGCCTGTTTTTACTTTTTTTTTTTTTTTTTGCACTACTAATAGAACCATTTATCAAACATTATGTATTTACACATTTCAGCAAAACAATGTTGCTGAGCGCAAGCACTGTCATTTACTTAATATTGCTCATACCTTAATGTTTCAGATGAATGTTCCTATCATGATGTTTCAAATGAATGTTCCTAAGAAATTTTAGGGATGTTATTTTGCCTACATATTTCCTAATTAATCATTTAGCAAAATCTTTAGGAATGTATGCTTTTTTTTTCAATGTTATATCTTGACACACCTACCTTCCATATGACTCCAAGGATCTTTAAGTAACATTGTTTTGCACACTCATTACACCCACGTCCTAATAAACTTTCACCTCGAGTTCGTTGTATTTTTTTAGGATATTCTAGAACACAAAAGGGTTATCGTTGTTATGATCCTGAAACTTGACACCTTTACGGGTCCATGGATGTCACTTTTTTAGAGCTCACACCTCAATTTTCTCATGAATCCAACCGAAATCAATCTAAATCCGACCGAGATTAAGTTTAGTTTCAATCTAAATCCGACCGAAATCAATCAACTCAATGCAAATGAGATACAATAATGTGGCATGAATCAAAAATAGTGATTTAATCAAACGAGATGCATGCCCAACTCTTAGAGTTTACAGCTCATTGAATGCATTGATCAAACAAAAAGAAGAGCCAAAATTCTATTATTTCCACAATGTGGTCTCAATTGAAGTAGAGAAGTCAAGAAGCATGGTTGGCGTCCAAAGAAAATAACGGCACACATGGCATCCGTAAGAAAGTGTCAGTTGAAGCATAAGTAACGATGTCACTGGCATTTACAAGGCTGCATAAAAAGGTCGGATGAAGTACAGAAAGCAACATATAGATGAAACATCTTTTTTTGCAACAGTAACTCTATCATGAATGAACCAAGCATGTCGCTCTCCCAATCATATGAATCAGACGTATTGCTCTCCCATCATGAACTGCAAGCCTAAGTATAAGTCATTTTTATATATGAGTTGTTTATAATATTTTTTATCATGGGACAGACCAACTGATTTAATATACTTTCCTTTAATTAGAAGTATCGAACCAGTATCAAATTTATTTAAAAGAAAAAATATTGTATGGCGTATCAAATACGTATCGATGAATATCGATATCTGATACAGATGAGTTTCATGAAGTTTGATGCTTCATAAGTAAAGCATCAATTGGTCGCAAGTCAAATTTCACAAGAAAGACCGAAAGTTTCTAACTAAGATCTTAATTTTGACTTAACAATCTATTACCAACAATTTTGGTCAGATTTTTGATGGATCTCATAAAATTGAAGAGATAAAGCATAAGTACAAAACATACTTTGATTCAAAAATTAAAAGAGCACAATCTTCTTTATAATATTATTTTAAATTTATTATAAATTCTAATTTTATTTCACCTGGCCAAACAAACACCCCCTAGAGGTTAGTCTACATTGAGTAACTTTCTCAAAATTTTTAAACATTTTCTTGAACCAATAATTTAGCTTTTTTTTAAGGATTAATTAATTGCTTCATCTTAGCCACTATAATAAAAGCAAACAAAGAGATCCAATCTGAAGGGGAATTATTGTATCAAAGTGAAAATTCAAGAAATGCCGTAGGATTTCATTCATATCTATTCTATAAGAAAATGAAGGAGAATCTCATCAATCAAATCAAAGAATCTCTTTTGTCAACCTTACATTGAACTCTTTTAACATGGCAAAGTGTCCGAACAACAACCAATGTTATAGGCAGTAAAAGAAAATAAAGCTAGTAAGAAAATATTGTAAAAAGTATACCGCTATGTGTTTGCTCTGCTTATCCATCCAATGCATAAGCTGGACTCTAATTCGTGCAACAGCTTCATACCACAAATTAAGCGCAGGATCCACCCCTGAAGGGGGCCAATGGTTCTTACCCCCCTCAGAAAGAGGAGCTAGTATGCTTGAAAGCATATTGCAAAGGGCGTGATGGAGCTCACTTTTTCTTTTATGAGCTGTTCGATTGAGAGGGTTTGCTTTTGCTACAAAGGATGCTGAAGCATTCAAACCACCCTCGGTCCTAACCTGCCAAAACAGCATAAAATGAAAAAAGCAAGAGTATAATTATACCCATTTGACGACTGATGATATCAATAAAGAATAGCTTAAACGCATCATTCAACCAACAAACATCAAACGATAGCTTCCCTTAACAAAGTAACCGCACACAGGCATTCTGAATGCTGCATTTACCATTAAGAAAATAGTTATGACATGTCCATCTACTCCAGGTAGTTCTGTCATTCGGAAAATGGGAACATATTGCTACAAATGGTGCCAATCTTGAGCACAATTATTCCAAATTTAACCAATAATACAACTTCTAGAATTCTAACGAAGTTCTGTCCTGCCAATCAAATATTCATATGTAAACCATCTCCCGTGATTAACTTCCAGCTCCTTTTTGCAATATCCGGACATTAATTTTATAAGATGTATTAACTGGTCTGTGCTACATGTCATGCGGAAGCTCTGCAAATAAAACAACTAAGAACATATGCAAACTTGATACAAAATGAAATGCAAAAAGTGTTCACCCCCAATTTAAGGTAACGCATTCCATTGATTATACTGAGTGTCTCACTTCTTGCAACGCTAGTATCAATTCGACGAGTGTTCAATTCCATGAAAAAGCGTTCTGTTACAGAGCTAAACCTGTAAAGTTAAAAAGAAAATATTTCAGCATATTTATTTACAAAAGGAGTTTAGAGACACGACAAACCTGTTAATTTCTTAATTAAAATAATATCATAAAATTTGTTTAATTACCTTGTTAATTTCTTAATTAAAATAATATCATAAAATTTGTTTAATTGCTTCCCAATCTATCGTAAATAATCTAAGTGAGATGAGAGTTTAAATATACATTAGTAAATTAGTTTCAATTTCAATTTAAATCAATTAGCTCAATACAAGCAAGATACAATTGATAATAATACAGATGCTGTGACAAAAATTCAGAAATATTGGTCTAATCAAAGTAAATACATGCTCTCCTCTCTTCGAATATTTAACTAAATAAATAGATAAAATTTAAAGTTTTATCATTTTTGCAATATGAGCCAAATTAAGATAAAAAAGGTGATCGACGTCCAACAAAAATAAAAACAGTATCAATTGAGGTAGAAAAAGCATAAACAATATTAACATTTGTAAAACCACAAAAAAAGATCAGCTAAAATATATAATTCAATTGCTTGCAAATACCAAATTTTTTCTATTGCCGAAACAACACTAGCATTCATGAAGCTTTCTGTAATCTCAATTGCGTAAGCCCAGTGTATGTCTCTTTTAATTTTAACATTTAAGTCCATGCAAGAATTTTATTTTATATATGAAATATTTTTTTATTTTTTATCGTGTAAGCTGGACCAACTATTTCAATATTTTTTTTAATTAAAAATATCAAAAAATATCAAACAAGTATCGTAAGTATCAAATTTTTAAAAATAAAAATTGATACGACACATAGGGTATTAGATATGTATCGGTGAAGTATCGGGAAATATCGGCATCGAATACATATATGATACAAATATGTTAACTTCATGAATTATCAGAGCTTCATAGTTTCCCAAGTCCTAGCAAAACACTTTTTAAATGGTAAAAATGAACATAATTTTGCCAAACAAAAAAAAATGTAAATTTTACTTATATATTTCGTTATTTTCATCTAATTTTGGTATGATGACACGACTAGATTAATTTCGATTTTAATTTACTCAATATACTGCCACTTGTGAACTATCCAATCCTATCAAGAGTAACCATTGCTAAAGGTAAGAACAGATAACGGGCAATGGTGGAATAACATGTAAAATGGAAAATACAATATATAATTAAGGAAGGTAAGCAATTATTATCATAAATAGAGAGAAAAATAAAAGGCATGTGAAGATAACTTATCTAAAAAGGAAACAGCTCAAACCACAGGTTACATTGGACAAGAATGTCTAGCAAGAAAAATCACAAAGCTGATAAAAAACACTAATGAATATGATGATGATGCAAAATGATTGCCTCAAATTTATCTACAACTTTAGTTGTCATTAGACCAATGAGAAATTTGGATCATTCATAATATTTTTTTTAGCAGTATCAAGAATATTTGAGAATATTAAAGTGTAATTAATTTCAAAAAATTTATAAAATATTCATATTAACAAGTTGTACAAGTTATTCTAATATGTTATAATGAGTTACACTTTAAATATGAGAATATGACACATTACATATACATACATAATATATAATTATCGTATCCAGCACATTCGTATCTTACTTTTTTAAAGTTTGTTACATTGTCATATTCGTATCATTGTAGCATATCTGTATTGTTGTATTATACTTATACTTCATAGATTATATTGGTTCAAGATGTAATAGGAGTTCTTTATAAATCCAAATTTTCAACTCTAGAGAAAATCGAAGAATGACTTTGGCCTTCTGTTGAGGATTATACTATAAGTAGCCTCTACACTCAAATACCAATTTCCACGACATACATTATAACATCAAGTCTCCAAGTACCTTACAAAAGGCAGCTTCAAACAATTTCATAGAGAATTTTGAGGAAAGCCCATGTATTTGTTTATGAGCTATACCTTACAAAGAGAAAACATACACAAAGGGTCGCCATAACTTACAAATGATTCAACATAACTTGGGTCCGAAATAATAGAAGCTATAGATTTTGGAGGAATTTTTATAGAGAATTTATTTTGAGTCATATTTTAAGGAAAAACACATTCAGTTGACAATTAACATTGAAAACCCTAGAGGACATTAAAACCAAACAAAAATTTGCTTTGATGACTTGGTGGAATTTTCTTCCTTGTGCAGAGTATTGACTTGTACATGCTAATGGCTTCCACAATGGTATGACCTTTCTAAGTTATCAAATAAAAATTGGTCATATATTTATTTCAGTGTCATTAGATGTAACTAGCATTGATCTTCAATGGTATGACAGCCTTAAGTTACAACCTTATCATTGTTTTTAGTGATTTAACTTACAAGATCTTGGAAATAATGTGATCATTTTGATAGTTTGCATGACATGATATCAATTTAGATTGTCCAATAAATACGTTTCTTAGCATACAACAAGGTTTCTGCTAATTTTTAATTGTTAGATACCATATTGTCATCATTTGCATGCCATCAAGGGTCTTCCTTTTTCTCTGAGAAACTAAAGCAATACATGCTAATTTGTATCAACTATGCTATTTTTTTCCTTATTCAAATCCAAACAGCATGGCATGTAAAACAGGCCAAATATCATCTCGTGCTAGCAACGTATCACTGGCATGAACTCCAGATGATAGAAGAATCTTCTCCATATGATAAAATTGATCTAGTCAAAGAATAGGCGAAAATATAATGGGTAGGACAAGCCATCTGTAGAGGCACAAACAAGAATGTTAAAATGAAAAATGAATAGGCAAAACGTTGAGAATTCATCAATTATTCTCGTATGACACTTTAGATAATAACACCAAAGTACTGCCAACAAATTTATACCTCAAGACTAATATAGGGCTAGTTTAAGGGAGAGTGCTTTTAACATACCTGATCCTTGATAAAGCGCCTAACAGCTGTGCAACAAGGTCCAAGAGAAGCCCTCTCAGATCAACTAACGAAGGATACTCAACTTGGCTGACAACCCTGCAAGCATGCCATCACCGTAAAAGATAAGAGTAAAATAATAAAGAGCATCCACGTGAGACAGTTAAATGGCAGTGGAAATAAATTAGTACAAAGGCATACAAATACATGGCATTTTCACCCGAGAGTAACATAAATATTTGTGCTTGAAAAGACATGCATGTTACAACAAGTACAAATTAATATAGGATTATACACAACAGACAACAAGTGCATGTGCAAGCCTCGCACATACGAATACACAGAAGCAGAAGGGTAGGTATATAAATATAAACCAGACACTAATAAATGGACAACCATATATACATACGGAAGCACCAAGGTGCATAGCCATGCAGACACAATTATATACACATGACGCATAAATGTGACAAAAATAAACCAAACAAACAAAGCCATCCAAAGAAAGCCACATACAACAAATTATTCATACAATCACTTGTTCGTCCATCACAATGCATCTTTGTGTGAATGTCCATATACATGCATGCACATACAAATCAAATATAACGAATAAGAACATCTTGGGACGGTGAAGGACAAATGTATAGGCAATTACTAATTTGGGGAGTGGAAGAAAAAATGTTGAAGAAAGACAGGAAAGGAGGCTTACTGACCCAATTGATCATTAGATTTCAACAAAAATTATTTGTTCTACTTTATAGAACAAATAATAGAACAAACTGATACAAATATTATAACACTAAGGAGTACTCATTACAATTATTGTATAATAACATATGTGGAATCCGAGTTTCTATAGTGCAATGTGGTTCGAAAATAAACCGAGTGAAAGCTAGTGGAAGCTCAAGACCAACAGGGGTAGGGGTAGGAGTAGCCAGTAGTGACCTGATCTGATCCTGGCAGGTTTCCAAAATGACAGGAGCAGGGACTCTTGGCAGACTTCTAAATAAAAGGGTGTAAGAATAATAGTTTCACGTTAGAATACGAAGAATAATCTAAAACTACGAAACATGAAAATACCAAAATAAGAAATAAAATGAAATACCATATAGATATTGATAATAGTTGTTTGCATAGTTGAGTCATACATTCATATGGCAACTAATAGCTATTATATTTCACATGTTATGCTGCTATGTATGAAAGAAATATCATGATATGAGAATGTACCCATTTTATTTACTATATTAAACCCCAGGCTGTAGTGTTGCTTAATTTCATATGAAATTGGTAAAATCATGAGTTCGAAAGAACTCACCTCATATTATTTTTAAAAGTTTATCACAGATAGCATACGAGAATGTATGAAAGGGTCCACCTAACAGTTCATAGATCAGTATACTTAGAGACTGATGTAGTAGAATAGTATTTGATAACATAGATTGTATTAACATTTTTGAAATGTTTTATTATTATTTGTTGATCACAAACTAGTTAACTTACTAGTTTAATTTAGTTTAAGTATCGCTTAACTAAATATTTATATAGTAATAGAAGTGATTATCATTAACCGGCAGTCACGCCGACTCGGTTGATTTGCTGCCTAATCACCGTATTAGTGGATCCGAGCGTGATAATTGGAGAGATGGCAGGGACATGCGTCAATAGTACTTTTGATATTTCCACTTTCCATAGTCAAGACTATTGTATCATCCTGATTGATGAAAAATTCTATGTAGAATGGATTTGATTGATGATTCCAGATTTGGCTAACACTTATTGATTAAAGATTTTGGATTAAACTAAGACAGATAAATGATCTACCATATTTAACAAATTTTATTTTATTATGTATTTGGCATTTTATTTCCTGCTCTTATTTGTATTTCCTACTTTCAATGTTAAGTAGTCTCTATATAGGGGTACTGCCAACTACTGTAATCCTCAATTAGCTTTGTTTACTTAGCTAGTTTAAAATTAATCTGGTAAATTTTAACCTGACATATCACATATACATAAAATTTAATATTAAAAATTAACTATATTTCACATCATACATATAATTCAAAATAAAATTAATTTTATTTCTCATTCTACACATATATCAAAATAATAACTAACCTATATCACATCTCTCACACATCTCAATATAATAACTAATTTTATCATATATTATTCACAACTTACAATAAAAAAATATCTTCATCTAAGTTTAACTTTAACCTTATTAAAATTAAATTTTACAAACAAACAGGCCCTAATGATGAATAAAATTTCAAGCTCGAGTAAATCTAGATTCAAGCAAAAAAAATTGATATCCTTGTCAAGGGAATGATAGAGGTAGCTTAGGGTAGGAATCCTTTAACAAACTATTTATTTTCTTGAGTGAAAAAATATAAATAATAAAATAAAAATTCCAATTCCCTTCCTCCCCATCCCCACATATTCATTATTCCCTTCATTGAGATCACTCGCATATATGCTTGATCTAGCCCACCCTCACACATCTACCCGTGATCATGTCAAGTCCAACATTTGCATGCAAGGTTGCTTTGCACACACCGATGTCATGACTACATTGCAAGTCAACCACAATGCTTGCATTCAGGTTCTCATGGCCACATGTACCTCCCTTTCTGCTCCCATTCCAACCGACTAGCACTGGTGCCACTGTCCAAACTCCCATTCTTGTTTTGCTAACTAAGTCCCTCATGTACCACTAGCACATTGCACATGTTCACATAGCTAGCATTCTAGTGACACCAATGTACCGGCATTGTAATCCTACAAGCCCACTGCAGGTATTGTCTCATACCTCCCATGTTGCCTACACGACTCGTTGGTAGGTAGTATCTTTGGAATTGAGAATGAGTAGCAACAATTGACAATTGCAACATTTTAAATTAGCTTGCTTCTCAACAATCTTTGCAACCTAGCAAATTATTATTTGCAAGGGGGGTAGCATGTAAGTGCATTATGCAACTGAACAATCAGTGGATCGGGTCACTCACCATTAAATGTGAGTCCAATCAAGTCGAAGAAAGTCTATTTCTCCTGGGTTAGAACAATTAACCTTCACTGAAACAATAATAACAACAACAAAGCCTTTATTTCACTTAGTGGGGTCAGCTACATGAATTCTTTCTTCATTACACTATCAAATAACAACTCGTCATTTAACGATAAGAATGCAGTTTAATCCTTATAGTTTATTATCATTTCTTTCTTGATCTTTCTTTTTTTATTTTTACATGGACAAAATCTAATAAAAAAACTCTCTTAAGTGGAACTTCTATCAGCATACGATGCATGTCCAAACCATCTAAGCTAACTCTCTCCAAGCTTATCCTCAATTAAA
Source organism: Apostasia shenzhenica (assembly GCA_002786265.1). Taxonomy (NCBI): domain Eukaryota; kingdom Viridiplantae; phylum Streptophyta; class Magnoliopsida; order Asparagales; family Orchidaceae; genus Apostasia; species Apostasia shenzhenica. The sequence continues at coordinate 2,174,869 of KZ451998.1, forward strand.
GCTACTCCAACCTTCGCAAGGATGTACCCATTTCTCATATTATTCTTTCTTTTATACTCACTCATCCTTCCTAACATTCTTATTTTTACGATACTTATTTTATTCATATATTTTAGCTTTATAAGTAAACACTCAACATCTTATAGTTGGTCTTACTACTATAGTATAAAATTTACTTTTAACTTTGAGTGAGATTTGAGAATCAAAAAAAAATTTGAGCGATATTTTTCTATTAAACAATATACCAAATACATTTCTCCACTTAGGCCAGAACTTTCATTGAGAATTCTCCCAAATTCTATGCCACTTCAAATTAGAGAAGTATTTATGATATCGAACACTATGCCAAACTCAAAATGCGAATCGAGGTAGACCCTGACTCGAAACTCAGCTCAATTAAACACAATCAATTCGATTCAATTAAGTTTCGAGTGATTTTGACCTTAATAATTAAGCTTTTAGGTTATCATACTTTTATATAATTACATGCCGCCTCACATAATCATATTAGCTTTGCAGCATAGATTCAATTCAACAAGTTCTACTTTCCATATGCTGTAGATACTGAGGGGACACCAAGGCTCGAACATGAGACCTCTGTGTGATGACCTACAACCGAAAAGGATGAGAAGTGATCATCAGAATAATGTCCATGTAATTGAATCAGAATTACTCAAACAAAGAGAGTTTCTAATAGGTTTCTACCTAGAGGGGCACAAGAATGAATTTCTAACATCGAAAAAGTAGAAGAGTTCTTGACTTGTATAAGTACATAGTGTAATCCAAATATTTAAAAATGTCACTTAGGGTAAAATTGTGAAACTAATGATGGAAAACTCTATAGTTAAGCAGCCTTGAGCTAGAGTAATATTGAGATGGTGATCTTGAGGTAAACACTGTGAGGTTAATAATGAGAAACTTCATAGTTAAGCAAGCTTGAACTAGAGTAATACTATGAGACTTTGACTCTGATGCCTTCTTTTAATATTTTGTGATCCAAATATAAAAGTATTGTTCGCTTTGATTTTAGAGAATTGTGTGACTAAATTATTTCCCAATAACTGAAGGTAATAGGACTATGACCCCTAACTGAAGGTAATGTCCATATGATTGACTCGAAATCAATCGAACAAGAGGCAGGTCCTAACAGGCTTCTAGGTGAGGGGCATGAGAATGAATCGTGCCACGTCGAAAGGGGGAGGAAAGTTACTAAATTGTATAAGTAAATAGCTTAATCCCAATATGTAGAAGTATCTATTAGAGTAAAATCGTGAGGCTAATGATGAGAACTCTATAGTTAAGTGTGTTGGAGCTGAAATAATACTGGGATAGGTGACCTCCTGAGAAATTAAAGCGAACAATACCTGTACATTTAGAACACGAGATATTACACTCGGGCTCTTATACTCGTACACCACTATTCGATTTTCAACAATTAACCATGATCTGAAAAATTGCATAGCCTTGTAATTTGCACATTTACCTTTTTTCCATGCAAGAGATATTCAATCCAGTTAAAGATTAAACATGGGTATAATGCATTCACAAGTTAAATAGCCAAAACAGACGGATATATAGCATAAATGAACAAAATAAGAAGTAACGCACAAAACAATACTTCCAAATGTAACATGCATAGATAAGGCTTACCTGTCTGCATTGATTAGCCAATCAAACACAAAATTTTCAAGACCAGACCAAAGTTTTTCTGGAAAAAGAAAATAACTATTAAAAAGCACATTAAAGAGAGGTTGTCTGAGCACGGAACAAACACACAAATACACATAAATAGACAAATGAATTTTGCCTCCATAAAAGGAGAGAAGTCATTCTCCAATTCTTTTACACCAAGCCCTACTAAATAGCACATCAGGTGCAGAATTGGACAGTCCATATTTACCTTCAGTATGAAATACACTTAGAATCCAGTTTGATCAATTTTTTGATGACTCACCATTGGACAGGCACTTTTAAGACAATTTTGATGAATAGATGGCTAAGATTCACACAAAATGGATGATGTGAATGAATAGATGGCTCAGCAAGTTTGATCAATTTCTGAGCTTATTCAAGAGAAGGATGATGTAGACGAAATAGATGATATGGAGAAGGTTCATCTGAAATGATAAAGAAAAATTAAAACTACACCTAGAGAACACAAACAGTATGAATGAGAGCCTCAGGTGTCTGCTTTCGAATGATAAGGATGAAGCTGTTCAAGAGATACAAAATGAGGTACAGGATTTTTATTAGATGAGATTTAATAAATAAGTAGCTAGTAGGATGGTTCATTTTAATTTCAAAAAGGAAATACGTTTGGAACTATAAACCAAAAGGAGAAGCTATTTTAGACTCTTCTTTGGATTATGTTTTGATCATGGTATAGACTTGATTTCAAAAGAGAAAATCTTTTTTGATTACCAACAAAATAGGAAAAATAATAATCAAATAGACCAAATTTTTAAGATGAGAGCTGAGGAAACCTTCATGTAAGAATTCGAAGCAAACCACTTGTATTAGACGACAAAATTTAGAAATGAAAAAGAAATGACAAAGCAATTCAACAGACAAAGACTTCTGAGTAATTTAAACTAAGAGAAACATATTGCCTCAAAGAACAAATTGCTCGATGAGGGTCTAGCAACTTAATAATGATGCAGATCACAAGTGGTTTCAGATAGCTAATGTCATTAAAAAGAGTTGTACAGATTTTCTTAAGACAGAAAGAAAATGGACCTTGCAAGAATCAAGCTTGGTTGTGGAACGAAGAGATTCAAAAAACAATTAAAGAAAGAAGAGTGATCTAAGAATCTACCAAATACATAGATTTGGGAAAGCTAAAATTTATGAGGAAGCTAAAAGGGAAAAAGTCTAAACTTCATGTAAGATGCATCAAGGATGAAAGTAATTGTACCTTCGGTGAAAGATACAGATATCCAAGAGAGTGTAGAATAGATTTTGGCAAGCTCTCCAAGAAAAAACATCAAAATGAGTTTGAGATATAATATTTTTAAGGTAAAGAGGAAATGAATAAAGGAATTCAAGTCTGTGAAGTGAAAGAAGCTTTTTAAAGAATATGAAATAGGAAAAGGATTGTGGGCCAAATGTGATTACTACTGAAGTCTAGAAGCATATAGGTGTATCATACAGCTTATGAGACTTCTCAATAAGATACTTAAGACTTAGAGAGTGCCTGATGAATGGATAGGAGTACTCTAGTTTCAATCTTTTTAGGTTTAATAAAGGTAACAGAGAAAATTGTAGCAATAATAACTATAAAGTATTGAGAGATACTTACACTTAGCAGAGGTTCAGAAGAGACACTACAATAATCAAATAACCAATAGATTTCATACTTGACAGAACAATAATGCAGATATCTTTCTTAGAAGAAGAAAAGCTACAGAGATACAAAAAGGGACTTTAATGCTTTTCTTACTGACATTTAAAGACATGGCAATATATCAAAAGAGGTTCAACAGTAGGCAATGAAAAAAAGATGTAACCACTAGATGCAATAATGTTATTAAGGGCATGTGTGTAGGGGTTACCAGAATCAAGATTATTGGAGAATGTACACTGTTAAATCACAAAATCAAGGCACGATGTTTAAAATGAAGTGCACAAATAGTTGTGTAAGAAAAATGCCAATCAAGTTGAAAGAAAATTTGTTTATGAAATGCAGATGCTCAGATGAATAAGTGGTAATTTGAGTGGAAGATATTAGAAATGATTATATTGATGAGGTGGGAATGGCATAGAGGATAGAGTGAGGGAAGAATTGTGACATCCAAGAATTTGATTTGAGGTTCAAAATTAAAGTTGATTTGGACCCAAAATAAAAACTTTTGGATGTAGATGTAAAGATTTTGGACCTATTTATAAGAAAATAAAACTTGAGAGACCAAATTATAATTTTTCATTAAAAGGGATAAGTATAGGCTGCCGGCAGCTAGCATCGGCTCTCCCACTCTCTGCCTCTCTGCCACGTTTTATTAAAAAGAAAAAGAAAAGAGGAAAGAGAAAAATAATATTTTCTATCCATTTATTCTCTCATGCTCTCTGTTTTCCGCCCGCCAACGGGTGAAAATTTTACTTTTAACCTCCCAAAAAGGTGAAAATGCACCCACCCAACCCCAATGCAAACACAGATGTACTTTTGCTTTTTTGTAAAACATGCTATATTCACATGTATATGCATATGTAAATATACAAGTATAAATACAAAAATATGTGTGTGTATATAGCTTCACACGTACATACTTATTTATATACATATACATAGATATACATAAACATTTGTAGATATACATTGATATTCATATCAATATGTGCCTATCTACCTATATTTATAAACATGCAAGACTACGATTATGATGGCCACATGAAAAACCTGTGATTCCCTCCTGCGGGCAGCACTCAACGAAGCGAATGCATGCAGAACAAAACATACACTCCACTGCAAGCTGTAAGATACAATGTAGAGGTCAGTCTTAAGACACATTTTTGGATACACTGTATCAGTAGACTATTCACCTGAATTTATCAACACCTTATGCCTTAACCTATAGGTACTTTCATAACTCTCAACATGACAGCATATAATGCATTAATCAAAACAACAAATTAGCACTAGAATAATATTGTAATACTGACCATCATAATATTAAAAAAATGGAAACAAATCTTATTTCAAATGTGTCAATTGCTGGCAATGGACAACTAAATATGCACCTTCTGAAGGCTTTACACAACTAAATACAAAGCAGTCTAAAAAAGTTATTCTTACTGTGCTAACGACAAGCAGTTTTGCAATATTTGTCCAGTTAAACAAAGCTCATGGATGAGCAAAAGGAATCGACGAATTTTGAAGTGATTCTTACTTTTTGAATACTGATAATTACTTGACGTGCACATAAATATTTGTGAAAATTCATTTTATTTTTTAATGCAACTAGAATACTCTCAAGTATAGCTACCAAGTTAATGTTATTTAAACCAGGGTTGATAATCCCTCATTACACCTGTATTCTCCCTAATGAACAACCCTTCAAAGACATATTGCAGGCGATGTACCATTTGAGTCGGAAGATGAGAAAAGGCAATATTTAAATCTTAATTGATTTTCTGAGAAAATTACATTAAAAATGAGAACTTCAAAAGGTTCAGATTCACCTGCAAATATCAATGAAAACTTCCGTAGCAAATTACATTCTTTAGTGAATTATTCAAATGCAACATAACAAGTATGAATTTACAGATCATCATAAAGTACATATATATTAAGGAAACGTAGGAAACCTTTTTCTGGTATGTTGAGGCATTATTTGCACCTTTTGGAGATTCACTGTAAACATCCAAAAAGATCTGATTAATGTATCAAGTTTAAAAACAAACAAAGGAAAAAATTTCAGCAAAATACATTCTTAAAATTCACGTATAAAATATATTAGAATAGTCTAATAGCTTAGTCTGAGCAATATTGACTCTGTAATAATTGGCATACAAAATTGTCAAGCCTAGCCTTTCCCCACAAACAAAGTTAACGCCCTGGCTTGCTCTTCACACCTCAGCAGTCTGCCCATGCCTACCACAGGCTTTGACAGACTGAAGGCTTGAGCCCAGGCAAGAAAATCCATGAACTTTCCATATGCTGGTATAAAAAAGGTAAAACAAGTTTATACATGTAGAAAATAGTCATCTATATCTATTAACATATCTAGATATAAGTAGGCATTTGCTAATGCACGTAAGTGAATAAAATGGTGCACAAATACACACAAATTTGCCTATATTGGCAGGTTAAGAGCAACCTACGCTTCTCAAACCTCCTGACAAGGTCAACCATTTGAATCAGGCTGATTTCAACTTAAGTTTGTCCCTACAATCATCAAATACTGTACAAGACAAGTAAAAACAAAGCTGATGAAACACTCTAGCCTATCATACAAACAATTTAAGCAATTTGAAAATGACGGACACTTCCCAAAGAGAAGCTTCAGCACTTATTTCATCTCACATAAGTGCCTCCTTGTTTTACACAGTAACAAATTTTAGGTAATATTAAAACTCACACAATTGAGAGACCACAAAAAAAAACCTTCATTTGCAATAAATACATGGTGATAGAGCATATGGCCAATCATATCCTTATTGATTTTAAGAAAAACTGCAGCTCTCAATACTCAATAGTTCTCCAATAACCAATCAAAGCCAATTAAAAAAACAATATAGAAGCAATAAAGGATAAAACAGTATGCGTTGAAACTTCTACTGCAAAATGTTAAAATAAGAACCCAGATGGAAAAATAACTAGCTCATATACTAAATTTCCAAAGAAGATGATGGCAGCATGCTCATTGTCCATATGTATATTTAGTGTTCATCTTCTGTCATGTGTTAAATCTCTTTATACTCTTACATGTCCTCTCATATACAAGCTTATTTGCTCTATGGCATGTATCAATTCAACATAGGTCCTTTTTTACAACCTTATGTCCATTTGTCTCTAATACCAAGTTAAATTTCTTATCACCATCTAACTTAAAATCTTAAACTTTCAGGTTATGGCTGAAGAATTATTTATGCTGACACCATGCACTCTCACAACTAGAACCTGGCATCTCTATAGCTGGACACAGGCCCAACCTATTTCAATAATTCTGCATTAATGAACTATTCCCTCAGCACCTACATAAAGCACTCATGTCATAAAATCCCATGGAAATATCTAGCCCACATAGGCATTTAGTATGACCCATCAAGGAAAATATACCAACAAGAAAACCATGTGGAATATAGGAAAAACTGAGAAATCAATACCTGTTTTACTGGTTTGAATATTTTCCAGTATACCATGAAATCCAGTAAAATTCCCCCTCTCTACTCTTTCTAACTTTACCTCCTTTAGAAAGAAGGCAATCACAGATAATTATAAGTTACTATCTTATAATGCTATTAAATTGAAATACACTTAGATTCCATCATTTTGAAGATTTGGAAGAGGTTTATCAATACAGATATATATCCATGACTTGAACTGCATGAACCAAGTAAAATAATAATTATTACTTCACTTGAAAATAGGTAACATGCATACAAAAATTGTTTGTTTCACATCGACCTTTTTTTTTTTCAGCCACGAGGCACATCTAAAAATTTGTCTACAAATCAAAACTTAATTTGAAAACAAACCATCCCAAGATAGCACCTCAAGCAGCAATTGTAAGATGGAATAGGCGGAGTCTAGATGGTAGTGAATAAGTGCTAATTAAAAATTTAAAAATTTAAAAATTTAAAAATTAAATTTCTTTGAGTAAAACACAATCTCAAGCACCAGTTTGCAATGAAATGAATAAACAAGCGGTGGCAATAATACGATGTTCAAGGAAAGTAAATGACACTGGATGAAACATGGCTCCAGCACACCCATACCTACATCCACCTCAACCCAAACTACCAATCTATTAATAACAAATCACTCCTTTGCACTGAGTGGAGAAACCCCTACCTCATCCTCTACACCTAGAAGTCATCCTCTTCACTCGAGAAAACAAATCATACACTTCTAGCTCACTCTAGAGGCCTTCTTCACACCATATGTAAGGGATTTACAAAGCACCTCCTCTAGATCACACTAGAGGCCCTCCTCGCATCCAATGTATAGAATTTACGAACCACATTTTCTAGCTCAATCTAGAGATTCCCCTTATATGCGATGTGAGGGATCAACCATGAACCTCCTCCAGTCAGCTAATTAGAGGCCCTCCTCACAACCAAGTGAGAGATAATAAAACCCGATACATGATATTACAATAAAGACACATAAAATACCACTTTTTAGGATTGAATTCTTGAAGCACTTGGAATGGTTGGATCACACCAATGAGCACCTTGTCTTCAACTAATCACACTAATCACTCCCATAATCACCTCAGCTCTCTCACATCAAGAGGGTACAAAAAATATTAAGTAAGCATTAAGAAAAATGCTCAAACTATCTCAACCCTTTATATAAATGTTCTCTCTAACGACTATAAAAAGGTTTGCCAAACTGCTTTTGGTTGACCAAAAATATAGCAGCTAGAAATCAACAATCAAATACCTAACATGGCTGGTTGACCAAATGATCAACCAAACTAAACTTCACTTTGCCATCAATAGATCAAACAAGTCTTGGTCAACTAAATTTTATAACATTCTTGGCTCACTCACTGGTTGGTCTAACCCATTTTAATTCAATTCAAACACAATCCAATGAACTTCAAACAAAGTCATAAATGCTCATATTATGATCCAATCTAACTCCAACACCACAAGGACCAACGTTACATAAATTCTACTTAAAAGGAGAACCAAAACACAAATACACAAATAATTCAGTCTTCATTTTGCTCTTGATCTCCAAGACTTGTTCTCCATTCTTAATCAATCAAATCACATCACAAATGAAGTTTGAGCCCACTCTCTCTAGCTTCATCACTTCAACTACAAGTGCAGCACCAAGTAGTCATTACTTCATCAAGATTACAATCATTAAACCAATAACTCATTCGTTAACCAGTAACCTAAACAATGAATGTTCCAATTCAGGGGCACGTTAAAAGCTGGTTCTCAGGAATATTAGATTACTCTTATTTATGAAAACCAATTTGAGGACAGAGGTAGCATTTTTAACCAAATAATCTTAATTTGCTTTAAAGTTTTATATGGGCATCAACCTAATGAAAAGCAAAATTGATAGAATCACTACCAGCATCACATAAGAGAACAGTCTGAATATTTTAAGCAATAGTTGTAAATTTACAGTAAACAAATCGAAGCACTTTGTCTACAGTGACTCAGACCAAAACCAACAACTACACTAGTAAAGATAAACAAACCTAAAAAAAAATTCTTTGATAGACAAACCAGATAACTAGATTATTTAATATGATTTGAAAACTAAAAAGATACCAAACGAATGGAGAAAGAGTATATTGATACCTATTTACAAGATTTAAGGAGATGAACAGAATTGTACCAATTATAGAGAAATTAAATCAATAAGTCATACTTTAAAACTCTGGGAGAGGGTGATCGAACATAGATTACGCCATGATACTAACGTATCAAAAAATCAGTTTAGTTTTATACCAGGTAGATCTACTATGCAAGTTATTTATTTATTGAAAAGTATAATGGAAAACTTTAAGAAGAGAAAGAAAAACTTACATTTAATTTTTATTGATTTGAAAAAAACTTATGATGAAATTTCAAAGAAAGTACTTTAGAGAGTTTTAGAAAAGAAAGGAATTTGCATTGCTTGTATTCAAATTATTAAAAACATATATTAAAGAGTTGTAACCTGTGTTCAGACACAAGAAGGTTTAACTAAGGATTTTTCTATTAAAGTTGAATTACACTAAGGCTCATCTTTAGATTCGTATTTTTTTGCTTTGATTATGAAAGTCCTGACTGGATATATCCAAGATAAGATGTCTTGATGCATGCTCTTTGCAGATAAAATTGCCTTTATTGATAAAACTAAAAAGAAACCTAAAACGAAACTCAAGTTTTGGAGAAATGCTTTAGAATCTAAATATTTTTATCTCAGTAAATCAAAAACTAATATATAGAGTGCACATTTAGTCAAAAAAAAAATATTTATATTGGTGATACGATAATTGATGATCAAATCATCAAAAAGAGTAAGTGCTTTAGATACCTTGAATCAATCATACAAAATGATGATAAAATAGATAATGATGTTATTAACATGATCCAAGCTAGATGGATAAAATGAAAAAGTGCTTATAGTGTGTTGTGCGATAGAAAAATTCTATCTACACTTAAGGATAAATTTTATAAAACTGTAGTTAGACTAATGATGATATATGATACCGAATACTGGTCTGCAAAAAGAAAACATATAAATAAAATAAGTGTTGCAAAAATGAGGATGCTAAAGTGGAATTGTGAATATACATAAAAAAATAGAATAAAAAATGAGTATATCGTGAGAAAATTGGTGTTGCACCAATTGAGGATAAACTTAGAGAAAGTCAGCTTAGATGATTTAGACATATAAATTGTAGGCCGATTGAAGAAGTGACAAGAAACTATAAGGAATGATCTCACTCACTTATACCTAGATATAGATTTGTTGATTGATAGAGCACAATGAAAATAAAAGATTCATGTAGCCAACCTGACCTAGTGGGATTAAAGCTTAGTTATTGTTGTTGTTGCTGTTGTTGTTAAAATCCATTTCACCAATCATATTATAACACAATTACCTTTCCCTCCACCTTAAAAGTGCTTCCAAAAGTGGTACAGGTGTATGTCGAGCAACCATAGCTAATGAATCCAATACTTGTTCATAGGCTGGATCAGATGGTCGTAGATATTGTCCATCCTGAATAGAAATCAGGAACAAAAAAAACATATGCTCGTAAATTTTCAGCTAAAATAGTTATGAAAAGAAGGATGAAACATCTTCCCAACATTAAAAGAAAGAAGCATTTACATACAAGCCCCAAAACATATAGGTAACTACACATTAACAATAATAGATAAACATAAAATGGAGCCACAAAAACCAAATCCTAAAATCCATGCAAAACAATTGATGGCAGTAACAGTAAAGAAATGGCTACTTAAATACTTAATAGATGGCATAAAGCAATAAGAAATTCCTTTAAATAATATGAAGAAAGATTACATGAATCATAATTTGAGTACATATGCTTTCAAAAGAACTAGAACAAATATTGCACATTATGCTACTCTTCAATCTAATGCCACTTTTCATCTTTTTGCACCATTGCAGATATTCAGTAATGAACAAGAAGAAAGAAACTCCTTAAAGAAATCATAGCAAAATATATATCCCTTTCTCAGGAAAAAAGCCATAAGCATAAAAACAGTATAGAAAAGCACAAGAAAGTACAAACTCTGCAGATGAATTGCATGGCATTTAAAAATCACCTCAAATCACAGCCCTACGCATTACCAACATTCACTAAGAATGGATGGAGAAAAAGGCTATTTACTTCAATGGAACTGCAAAGAGTCTAGACCTTCAATGTAGAAAAATTATGTAGTTACTCCTGTCTAAAGTGTAAAAGAGTTTTCAACCAATCATTGAATGAATCCAACAGAAATTATTCAATTTTCTTGTGAATATGGAAAAATGGAATAAAAGCTAGACATTAAAGAAGTTAGACATTTTTGACAAACAAGTAGCTCCATGAGAAAGTAAGTATGAACATATTAGAATCATTATGTTGACACAAAAATGCTCCTTACCCCTAAAGTGCACTCTGCATCCTAGTAGAAGCAGTTGCACTAGCCCACACTTTTAAGCACAAAGTGAATTTTGTGATTTTTTTAAAACTTGGCATTGCCATTTAGCACTAAACTAAAGAATCAAAGTATAAAGAGTCATTCAACAGCCTTTTTAAAGATGTTGCAAAAATCAATAGGAAGGGGTATACCCCTCTCTCAACAAAAGTCACTTAACATAATATAGTTCACCAAAAAATTGGTTGCATTATTTACATTACATGGAACATATGTAATTTTATAAAAATAAAATAACATAAGAATGTATACAATCTGCTCAAGAACGAGGTCTATACGTGACATATGGTAAGTGTTGGGCACTCTACGTCTCTTCGTAGATCTTCAAATAGCTTCCAATGAAAGTTCAAATGATCTATTTTGCATTCGTTATTACTACTTTGGCTTAATGTCAACTGCATGGTGTAGCTCCTCATCATCGTGGCTCTCACTTTGCTGGCTTCAAGCTACCAGAAGCTGCTCCTTGCACAAACCCGAGAGCATCTCTCAACTCCTCTTGTCCTCTTCACTGTTGGCTCATGATCATTCGTGCGCTGCTCCTAATGCTCCACGCTAGGTCTCCCACTACTCCTGTAGCCGCTCCTTGCATTACTTCACTAAAGCCTGTCGGACTCCCCTCAAACAGCTCTTGAGTTCAGTACAGGCCTATTGCACTTGAAAGCTACGTGCTGCTGTTGCTCCCCTCCTTACTGGTGAACTATGGGTACTAGTGGTTCCTACATTGCACCCTATTGTACTTCACCTAGTTATTCCCCTTATGGCCATGAATGTGGTCTCGTCTGATGCTGTCATGGCTATTATAAATGTTGTCCCAAACCTGGCTGGCACCACATCTTGTTGTTGTTCCCAACTGCGTTCCTGAGTACCCTATTGTGCCTCATGATGATACATTATACTCAATGCTCCCAACAAGTCTCTCCCTACCAACTGCTGCTCTGTCTGACCATTCTAATGTCATACAAGGTCTACATGTCTTCAAGTTACATCATGTCGGTGGTGCAATTTGCTCTGGATAAGGTGAAGCACCTCAAAGGAGTCCCTACTTTAGCCAAACCTTCTCAAGATGTCATTTGGGATTGCCGTCAATTCTTCGAATGTTGCCCACTTCTCTACAACTGTAGGTGTTGCCTTCACAATGAACAACAAATCATCAAAAAAACATCAAATAAGAATGTGATGGAGCTCTGGGGGTAACTCTAATGCCCAATAATGTTCCCTGTTTCATCTCTCTTTGAGCCATCATGTATAGAGCCTTAGAGCTAAGGATGATAAAGGACACCCTTGTCTCAAGTCCCTACTAACAATGATCCAATGGCAATTTGACTCCTTATTCTAGAGAATTTATTTTATTCTCCACTCCTGACTCGTCTATTTCTAGGTCTACTTGGTATACACACCTATTACATAACAGTAGTACCGAGAAAATTTATAAGACTCATATTTCTAATTTTGTGTTGAGTTTTAATCAGCCACTAATGGCTAGAGATGGAGAGCCCATGGAATTTGTGGCTTCAATATGCCATGATGCGGGTCTCCATTCGATGTTATCGAGTTTGATGGAACATGTAGGATGATGTAGGCTTGCTTTGTGCACAACAATCTTATTCCAAAAATTGAAGGTTATCATTATCCTGTGTATCTCTATTCTCCCAATTTTAAAGAAGGTTAAGTACCCTTACTTGCGACCGCATTTTGCGCGGTCTAGTTCGCTTAGGGGATTTATCCGATAATGGTTTTCTTCGACTTTTACGTTAAGTTAGTTATGCTTCTAAAGTAGTCTAGAAGTTTGTTCGAGTCATAGTTGAGTCCTGTTTTCATTTAGTTAGTTTGTTTGTACTTGAGTCAATTAGTTCACACTTTATTTTTCTAGTGTCAGTTGCATCTGTTTTCCACACGAGCATAGTAGATTTGCATCATTTTAGCTTACCGCCTGCATGTTTTCATGAGGAGATTAGGCTAAATTAATTTTAAATTATGCTTTTTATTGCAAATACACATAGGAGAGTAATTGAGTTTTTTAAGAGATTATATTGAGTGCCTAGGAAGATTAGCTTAAATGTATAAGAACTTAAATCATCTAAAACATTTGATTAGTCTGATCTTACTGTAAAAATTGAGCTACTTCCTGAGTCCTCCTCCGCTTTTACCTAGCTCCACTCCACTTTTCTGCCACCACTATTCCCACTATACTCTAGAAGCCTCTATATCTAGTGAACCAATGATAGCCTCTCAAATTGCAACTATTCTTCCTCCTAAGCTACTCGCACCATCATCCTAGTGTGCACCGGCTTCTAACATCATATGCATATTACTAACTTTTCATGAAGTGATATACAGATTATTCCTTAGAGGGATGAGATTAAAACATTCTAAGGAAATTTGATTTTCTTCAGGTATTGACTTCATCTTTTATTTCAGGAGTGCACTTGCACCAATCTTCGACAAAGTCAAATTTTTTAAAGCTAGGAAGATAAATACATGGTCATTTTGGTCATTGATAGAGTATCGACATAATCATCGCATTTGACCGGATATAAACCCTATAGGCAGAGGGCTATGGCTGCCATCATTGGAGGTTTTGAGGTTCCATAGGTGTTGGACTTCAACACACCAAGTGTCTCTTCTTGTTCTACTTTTCTACACATTTGTTTCTACTACCTTTTGTTGATTCCGGTTTGGATCTTTTATTTGATCTTTAGTCATTGAAACTGTCATTTGTTATGGCTGTTTTCAATGTGAATCCTAATCTTTACGTTCTTTTATGATGTTTTCAAGTCTATGAGAAATTATTAGCTTTGTTTCTACTCTACTAAGTTCTGTTGAAATTAGCTGCAATAGAATTCTTAATCTGAGATTCTAGTTGCTTGAGCTAATGATATAGTAAAACTACGTAAATTCCCTTACTAGTTGCTGCTTGTTATAGCAATTCTAGTGTGATACTACTTCCACAGGAATCATGGTTGCCAATAATATCATTTTGCAGTTTGATTTTTTCCTTTTAATCCTATTTAGTTCATTTGTGTTATTGAAATTACACTATATTTTACAATTTACATTGATGAATGACAAACTATCACTATGTCAATGATATTTTAAGTTGCACACTAGTTAATTTCTATGATCCTTGACAGATTAACTATCTTATTTGCAATAAGTTTTATAAATTTACTATCTCCACTAATTTCCATAAAAAACACTTTGAAATCTCATGGGAATTTGCAAACTTGTGAATTTAAAGTTAAGTTTAATCTCCACTAGCATTGCTGATATATTTATGAGTCGTCTCTTTCTCATGTTGCATCATATTTTTCTCTCTTTCCTAAAAATAACTCTTCAACCAAACAGGCCCTAAGAATACCTCTTTTTTCGAGCTCCACCCCACTATCTTCATCAAAGTCAGTCATATCCTCACTAGGGCCTTCAAATAGCAAGCGAAGACTAGGAAATTGATATTTCCATGTTAGGCATCTTGTAGTTAGGTTCCTAAAGTCGGCGGCCATGGCCACTATGTCAGCGGCGATAGCAAGGTCAGCAAAGTAGCCTACAAGTATACTAAAGTCACTTCTTGTGTCACTAGCTACGAAGAGCTTCCTGGGCATGCTGGAGATTTTGCAAGCATCTCCGCAGAGGCTTTTCCAAGCACGGTATTCTCGTTTGTGCACCGAAGGTGACAATCATGCCAGTGGTTTCCCAGTGAAGTGGGAGTCAGCAACATGCACCAGGCAAGGATTTGGTGGAGGAGTAGTGTGGCTTGAGCATGACGGATAAAGGAACACAGAAAGGAGCCAATTTTGTGGTTTTTGAAACAATTCAAAGTGCTATCAAAAAAATGTTGTATGCAAATATCCATGAAAGTTCTGTGACGAAGGCTAACTCATTATGACGTAGTAAAGACTTTGTAGCACAAAAAGTAAAGAAAACATCAATATAATTTCAACTAATATGCTGAAAAACATAACTATATATTAACCAACTATATGATATAAGAGTAAGTGTTCAACAATTAAGTGAACAAATATCTATAACATTAGTATAATGGAAATGCGAATGCTGAGATGGATAAGGGTAGCACTAAATTAGACTAAATTGGAAATAATTGTATTAAGAATGGGAGTCACCTACATAGTATAAAATGGTGAAAAGGACATTTAAGTTGATTTGGTTATGTCAACTGTCAACCTCCAGAAGCTCATGTGCATAAATTTATGGGAATTAATCCAACTCGTGAGAGTAAAAAGAAGGAATGGAAAAGAAAAAAGGACTTTAGATGCACTTGCACCTTACCTACCTAGAGAGAGCTTTGTCTTAACAAAAAGATGAATAACAGGGAAAACAATGACAAGAAACCTGAAAATGAGCTGAATGGAAAATAGAAATCTACGTAGCTGAAGATCAAAACTTTGAAATAAAGGCTTTGCTGTTGTTCTAGCTCTTGTTCATGTTTTGTAGTACGTGATATTGCAGTTTCTCAGCTAAACTTCACCAAATAATCATAGCAGCAGCTAAAAATACTGCATTTTAACAATATAGAAGTATAATTTCTAGCTTCAGAATCTGAACCATTCTCTTCCACTATCACAAACTCCAGTAATCGAATGCAGTTCACCGAATAACTTCCTCCGTAGAACTTCAAAGCACTCTAATCTCAATTGCAAATGATTCGCCAAGTTAAAAATAGATGATTTTTCGTGAATTAAAATCCTCTCTAGCACAATATGATCAAACCGGACAGAACTTCAAAGCACACAATATCAGAAACGGGCAAGCAAAATAAGTTAGGGTTCATAGCGGTAAATCAGAAAAGGCACGTACAACGGCATTTCCAGAAACCAAAACCAGATGTGAAGCGCATAGCAATGCCCTCATGGAGAATTTCCCAGAGCAAGAGGGAGAGTGAATGAGAAGAAGTGAGTCACCTGGGCCTGAGCGGTCTCGATGCGGCGGCGGGCGAGCGGAAGGAAACGTTGGAGCAGTGCTTCCACGATTAGCTTCGCGGCGCTGCCGGCATTCATCTCCGCCGGTGAAGAGCGGGGAAGGGTAGGCGTCAAAGCGCTGATCGCGCTCAACCGAGTGCGGGCGAGACCAATGGCGTTCGAGGTCCGAACGATTGAGACCGTCAGGCCCGTTCGCCCCCAAAAGCATCACATCATCTGCAAAATACTTCTACCGAACCATCCAAAAAAAATATATATATATATATTAATATTATGTATTTTTTCTTATATCAACATTATTTAATATTTTTTACACATTAATAATAAATTTTTATTGATAAATTAATTTATTTCACATTATATTATTAAAAAAAATTAAAATATCTCATACACATACTTCCATTAAATGGATAACCTGTTGCCCTGATTTTAGTTTCATTTCTGAATAATCAAAATTTCTAATATAAAATTTAATTTTAATAATTTAAAATTTAATTAACATTAACTTAGTTTTATAATCATAAAAAATTAAGTATTGCATATGTAAAATTAATATTTAAATCTCATTTTTAATCTTATAAAAGTTAATTTTAAATCATTTGAGAGCTGTATATGCTGTGTAATAAAGTTAATTAAATATTATAATATGCAGCAAAAATTATTAGTTATTATTTTAAGAATATTTTTTTGAAATATAATTAAAATTTAGGATAAATTTCATTAAGGTTTTTGAGATTGGAAGAATACTGTAAACTAATTTCAATTTTTAAAAAATTTTTATCTTTACTCTCAAAATTGTAAAGCATTGTCATCTAGTCCTGCCTTTCGAGTCTTTCATGAAATTTGATTGTTTTTTATTAATTAAATAATTTATATATTTTAAAAAACAACTATCCTCTCTATTCTTTCTCAGCCTGAATATTTAAAATTTAAAAATGTAAAATTTAAAAGCATAAAACACAAAATTTCTAAAAATCTAAAATTTATTTTTTGTTTAAAAATTCAAAATGAAGATATTTATGTTTTAAAATAATATTCTAAAAAACTACAAAAATAATAATATGAAGGCATAATTATAAAAAGCAAAAACAATTAATAGCTCTATCTTAATTGAGACTATAAAGTAGTGTTTTTTCAAGCTCATCCAAAAATTAAATCCACTTTCCAAAGGCCTTCTAATCTCTATGGCCATAACACAATTTACAAATTTTAAAATTAAAAATAAATGCACAAGAGTTTTGTTTTTTTAAAGAGTGACATATGTAAGTTAATAATTATTATGAAATATAAATATCATAATTTAAGAGCTACACAAGTAAAATATCATTTCTTTATGAGTAACATATAGTTCTCTCTGATATTTTTTTGTGTACTTTTTTTCAGTAGTACTTATCAAATAAGAGCATTAGCCCACCAAGAAAAAGAAAGAGAGAAAAAGAGGGAGGGAAAATGAGTTTATTTCATCCTTTAATTTTCAATCTCTTTACAAGTAGATCAAAATTTCTTTACACATACATCCACCTAAATCGTAGGCCGATTGAAGCTCCAATTAGAAAAATTGAGTTTTTAAATTTTGGCCATGTACAAAGAAAAAGAAAAAGACTAAAAAAACATGACAAAAAACTATAAAAAATTATCTTAGTTAATTAAACTTAGATAAAAATTTAGTAACTGATAAAACGCAATAAAAATAAAAAATTCATATAGTCAACCCACCTAGTAAATTAAAGCTTGATTGTTATTATTATTACTGTATACGTTCAACTAACTTACGATCAAATTTAATTTGATCAATTCTAAATGCCATTTTAAATTGATTAGAACTTTAAACTCTCACTTTTATCATAAACAAAATTAAATTGACAAACTAATACGTCACATCAATATTTCATCAAGATGACATACCTTTGTTTAATTAACAAAAAAAAGCTTAAAATGTGAAAATCAAAACATGAATGCCAAAATTTGTCTTTGATTTACATAACACTATAAAAGCAAATTATTAAATTATCACTTAAAATTTAAATATCACTTAAAACTTGGTAGCTTTTAAATATCACCCAATTTATAATTAAAAAAAATTATTAGGCTGATTTTTAATTATAAACTTTCAAATAAAATTTAATATTATCTTGATGTTATGTTACTACAAAAGATAATTATTTAATTTAATGACATGTACAAATAATTTTCTATTAAATTATAAAATTATTAATTGACATCTAAATATCATGACATCTAAATTACATAATATAACACCAAGATAACAACGAACTAAAAGCCCTCTAAATCAAATAAACAATAATTAAAAGATAACATTAAGTTATTAACGTCTAAAAAACACAAACATTTAGATACCACCTTAATCTTATGCAGTAACCTCAAAAAAAAAAAAAATCACATGTAACAACGCATGACAACTAGAATATTTGCATACATCTCTATTTTTTCAAAACGCTCAGAGATTACATTTCACTAAATTGTAAATACCAAATACCACTATCAAAATTCATGACAACAATTTCTTATTGCAATACTTTGATCCACAAGAGTTGTTTAGTCTCAGTAAAATAACCAGACTATCTTATTGCAGAGAGTAAAGAACAATACAAACTAAAAAGCAACAACTTTTCTATGATTTATATGTTCTTATCGGATTACAAAATCCGTCGTGTTGCAACATGCAGATCTCCCCTCGAAGATCACCATTCACGAAAGTTATTTTCCTGTTGCAACTTGTAGATCCACAAGAGTTACAAAATTGCAGTCTCAGTAGGATAACCAGAATATCTTATTTGCGTAGCGTAAAGTACAATACAAAGTAGAAAGAATGATTTCACTTTGAGAAGATAAGATCTGAACAACATTCTACTACAATACCTTGCTAGCTAGTCAGTTGCTGGTTATAGGATTACTATTGATATCCTTTCTCTTAAGCACTTGAAAGTCTCGTCAATGGTGGTCAAGCAGGACCCTGGTATGATACTCTCCAAGAGCCCATATAGGGAAAATATTGCGGTATGATGCATAACCCATTGTCATGTTTCCTGTGGAAGATCCCATTATATCCTGCAGAGAACCATTGAAGTAAGCCTGGTCAAACTAGTGAAAAGTTCCTTGAAACCAAGGCTGTAAATGAACCGAGCGTTTGACGGATAACTCGATGCACAATTCAATAAGAGCTTGCTCATGTTCAATTTGTCACAATTTAAAAATAATCTTGAACAAAATTTTAAAATCTCAAATGATAAATGAACGAGTCCGAACACACTAATGTTTGAATTGATAATGTTCATAAACTATTCATACAAATTAGTGATCCGTTCACGAACATGAACCAAGTCCACATGTCATATTTGTGAATCAAGCACGAACAAGCTTGTTAACATGAACTTGAACAGACCACTATTCGGTTCAGTTTAGCACATTGACAGCTCTACTTGAAACCTTGCTTGCGCTTTAACTCAACATAAAATCAAATTGAGCAATTTCAATTACAGTTCCTTTATTTTAGCATAATTTCAAGTACAGCTTCAGGTTACAAGCATGACGTAAATTCATTTTCCTATCAATTAATTACTTTTTCGAGAGAATTTAATTGTCAAAATGGATATATAACAACAGTCATTAAAACCTTGTTAAGTTTTTTCAATTTAACATTGAATTCAATAATATAAATATTACCATCATCATTATTCTTGGTTGCTTTTATGAAGTTCTTTTCACCTCCTATATTGATCCTAGGGTTGCTAACCATCAAACCTCAAGTCGATCCGACCTCAAGCCAATCCGATCTTAACTCACAATTGAATTAAAATTTTTTTATTTGATCTCAAACTGAACCAAGATTTGGACATAGAGAGTTTGATCAGATCTTGATTTGAGCTAAGCCAATCCCGTTGGCTATCAATTTAAACTAAATTTGAGTGAATCAATTTGACTTTCAATTAATTTTCAATCTTTTAATCAAAACCTTCGACATCATTCAATCATTTTATATTTTGGCCACTTATTATTAATTTAATGACTAGAATAACAACAATATCAACCGCCCAGCCATAATTCTACTAGGTGGGTTTAGCTATATGAATTACTTGCTTCTATTGTACTCTATAAAAAAACAATACTTCATTTAGCTCCAGCTGTGCAAGCCCATTCCTTACAGTTTCTTGTCATATCTTTTTTAATCATTTTCTTCCACTTTTTATATGGGCAACATATAATAACCTAACTTTCCTTACTGAAACTTCTATCGACCTACGATTTATATGTCAAAACCATCTAAAAGAACTCTCTTTGAGCATATTCACAATTGAGGCTACTCCAATCTTCTTATGAATCTACTTATTCATCTTATTCTTTTGTGTGTAGCCATCATCCACCTTAGTAGTCCCATATCTGTGACATACTTTATTTGTATGTTACTGCTTTGTAGGAATCTAATGGTCTATCTTATGGTGGAGATAGAGGATGACAAAGTGATGAAGGAAGAGTTGAATATGGCCCTCCCATCATCGTGAGAAGTACCAGTTGCTCAAAAGACTTTAGGGGTTGGTTCGGGAGTGAGAAGGAGAGAATTTGTTTACCTACTTGGTTAGCTATGCTAGGGAGGCATCATCTCCTCCATCTGCACGTTGTGTTAGATAGAGAAAAGGAGCCACCTTGGATTTGAAGCAAGCACTAGAACTAAAGGCCTCATCAACAATGGACTTCCCTTATTGAGAGCGCCAAGGTGGGGACGCTATGCTGACAGGTCTCAATGAAAGCACCAAATAAGTTAACATAAAAAAATTGAGAGCTCTACTAACAGACACGACA
>KZ451998.1:2204274-2224345 GCA_002786265.1 Apostasia shenzhenica
GGATGGGGAATGTACAAATCACCTATAGCAGTTAACAAGAAACATTAAATGTAACAAACTATATTAAAATGGAGAATGTTATTAAGATAACTAATAAAAGTGTAATATTTCTTCTAATTTCACCCTGTGAACACCTATACTTAATGTTTCAAATGACCAAAGCTTTACTAGTCTCTATTTTTAATTTAAATATAATGAAAAAGGTTATATAACAAAATGTTGATCTACTACTCTATATATCAGGATTAATTAGGGCTAAAGGATCATACAAAGTTATAGAGTGCAAAGTAAAGCCGACACATTCGAGAATTTAGGCTTTGATAATGAAGACATTCCATGATATAATGTACCAAAAGCCTCAAGAATTGTCTTCTACAGTGTTCTCCCAATAATGTGAAGCCATGGCAAAGATGCAACAAAACCGTTACAATGAGTGTAGTAAACTGTAGAGTGACCATCAGGAGGAACGCGGCTAGACTAAGTGTAACTCTAGGAATCTTTGAGGAAGAAAGGGGCAGGAAAGAATACATCCTAACATCAAAGAAGTTTAGAGAAAATTATTGGCTCACGTGCAGGGTTCTATGTCATTCTTATGGAGTCAACTCGTTGCAAATAATTGAGGGACCATCATGGAATTGGTTAAAATAGCGTTAAACGTTTCCCTAAAATGGATGAGGGGCTAAAGTTATAAAGAAAGTTTATCATCTATTCCTCGAGATTTACAAAGTGATATGAAAAATGAAGGTCTATTTTTTTAATTAAATTAGCGACACATGTACTCCAACCTAAAAGGGCATTTATTTTCTAAAAATAAAAAAAAAATAAGTTGAAAACCCATATCCTATTGCGTATGTCAAAAGATATTTAGTTATAAGGAATCTAGGCAAACCTTGGCGCATTGGTTCTTGCTTTTGTTCCAATCTATCTTTTCATAGGAAGTGATAAAGCTCTCCCTTAGTGATAAAATTACTGGTTGTAATTTGACCAAACAAATCTCTTTGCATATAAATAAACCATCGGGTAAATTAAAACCGTCCGAGCTTAATGTCCATATGCGGACCTGTAAATAAAACAAAATGGATAATTCTAAACACAATCATATATTTTAGAAATGAACTTAAAGAATCATATAGATATAGAAGCCATATTTGTATGCATACAACACATATATAAGAAAATTAATGTTGCATAAAAAAGTAGAGCTGGGCTACGACCCGATCCAAAAAAAAATTTAAAGGCTTGGGCAATAATGAGGCTCCAATTATTATTTTAAACCTACTCGAACCCAACAACAACAACAACAACCAAGCCTTAATCCCACTAGGTGGGGTTCCGGCTACATGAATCCTTTGTTTCCATTGCGCTCTATCAGTTACCAAAATTTCTTATCTAAGTTTAAGTAACAAGATCACTCCTTATAGTTTTTTGCCATGTCTTCTTTGGTCTCCCTCTCCTCTTGTACATGGGCAAAAAATCCAGTAACTCAATTTTTTCTAACTGGAGCTTCAATTGGGCCTGCCGATTTAGATGTCCAAACATCGAAGCCGACCTTTCTCTTAAGTTTATCCTCAATGGTGCACACCAACTTTCTTTCGGGATATACTCATTTCATTTCTATCCTTTTCGTGTATATCCACACATCCACCTTAACATCCTCATTTTGCAACATTTTATTTTATTTGTATGTTTCTTCTTTTGCAGAGCCAGCATCAGCACCATTATATCATCGCTGGTCTTACAACAGTTTTTATAAAATTTACCACTTAATTTTGGATGGGGATTTTTCTATCCGCATAACACTCCAGAAGCATTTCTCCATTTTACCCAGCCTGCTCTGGTCCTGCTTAATAACGTCATTATCTTTATTCGCCATATTGTATAATTGATCCAAGTATCTAAAGGCTCACTCTTTTCTTTGACAATTTGATTCACCAATTATCAACCCATCTCCATATAAGTATTCTTTCTGACTAATGTGCACTCCATATCATTCAGTTTTGATCTACTGAGATGCAAACCTTTAGTTACGAGCATTCCTCAAACAGCTCTAAGTTCCTTCGCTTAGCTCCCTCTTTAGTTTTCTCAATCTAAGGACAATATATCTGCGAACGAGCATACACCAACCAGGCCAACTCTCATCTTGGATCATGTCCAGTCTGGACTTCCATAATCAAGCAAAAAGATACGGACTTAAAGCCCGAGCCTTGGTGTAATCCAACTTGTAATAGGAAAATCCTTAGTCAAACCCTCCTTGTGTCCGAACAATAGGTACAGCTCTTCATAACATTCTTTAATAACTTGAATATAGCAAAAAGTGCATATCTCTCTTCTTTCTAAAACTCTCCAAAGTCCACTTCTCCTTGCCAGACTCTTATCACTACAGCTCTTTTCCAAATCAACTAAAACCAAAGTACACAATTTTCCTTCTCTCTCCCTTAAATTTCTCCATTAAATTTCGGACCCACACCTAACTAGATATGTCGGACCACACGCTTGGACCGTCAGCAATGTGGCCTGAATAGCGCTCGAACCATCCCCCACCAAACTATCTTTCCATCTAATTTCGGCGCTGATTTAAAGGCAGGTCGTCTAGGCGCTTCCGTTCACATCCGGAGATATCAAGAGGGCCCCTAATTGTGTGATTAGGGGAGGTGAGATCTTGTTTTCTGAAAGAGAAAGTAGGAAAGCTTGAGCTCGAACCAGGGGAGGCGGACTCACACTCACCGGCGGCTTTCTCCGTCTTTTGAACCAACAGCAATCGCCTTTCCCAGTACCACATTCGGACACGCTTAGATTACGTCTCCTCGGCAACCGGCACGCTCAACTCACGCGACTCTCCGAGCATCACAGTTCTCATCTTGGCCCTCATCTCACTTTCACATTCGCACTTAAACGCTATCCTTGCTTCATCTACACTCACTCATTCCATTTCACCCCCCATCATTCTCGCATGTAAAACTATTTCGTACATTGCTTCCACTTGCTAATTGCTAACTTTTTGAGATAATTGTAATAAAAGTTAAATTAAAACTTTTAAAGTCTATCATACCCCTTCCTAGCCTCATTTCTACACTCTACAACAACAAATCCATATTGATCACTAACCCCAAACATGTATTTCAAAAGAGTAAGCTACAACAAGCGTGATACATGAAGTGATGTGGCTTATGTCTACCAGATGGGTGTCCTTCCTATAACATCGGGAATGTGCCCAAAATAGAGATAAGATGAAATGGGTAGGCTTAGAAAACAGGACAAGAGATGAAATATGAACCCTTAAGTGGGATTAAGAAAGGATTGAAATTGGGAACTCAAGTGAATTGTTCAACCAAACTATAAGCGCAGTTACGAATTCTTTTAGAGAATACGCCCTATTTCATCTACTATTTCACACTTTTCGAAATCTTTTAAACATTTTGATCATTTTATTGTCGTCATCTTGGCAAACCCGAAAGAAATGGGTCGAAAAGTTGAAATGCAAGATAACCCAAGCATAGCTGGTCTCGAGATTCCTTGAGAGAGCAACCATGTCTCAACTCTTCTTTGATCCTCCAATTCAGATTCTATTTCATTTTTATAATCAAGTTTTATCATCGTCCAGACCTTCATGATCTCGATCTAGGATCAAGTGGGGTTTCCGAGCATCCGAATCCCAAGCCATTGTAGTGCAACCACCACTGTACGGCTTTAAAGACCAAGCACAACAAAAAAAACTCTCCAGAGAATTTAAGGCCATGAAAGAGAGAAAGATATGAGAGAGAAAGAGGGAGGAGGGAAGACAGAGAGAGAAGAAAAGAGAGAGAGAACTGGAACGTTGGATGCACCGAACATCAAATTAGCGAAAGCATGTTGACATGTAATGACTAGACAAAACTGCGAGGTCCAACATCCTAGGTCGGTCCCCACCAAAATTATATGAGGACTCCTACTTCAATATCAACATGGACTTTGGAACAGTGGGGAGGGTATCCCAGCATATGATGATGAAGGACCGTTCCAATCAACGTAGGCAGCATCGATATTATCTTCAATCCCAAGCACAGATCATACATCTACTTACATAGTTGCACATAGTTATCATTTTATTTTATGTTGGGACAACCTTTATGACATTAAGAATTAAAATATTATATTCTTGTCCTTTTAAGGATCTGGAGCTCATGATGATGTTGATTTATTGCTAAGCAGTACAAGATTTTTAACCTTGTTCTTAGGTTTTATTTACTTGTTTCTAGTGCTAAAAAGTACATGTAAATAATGATTAAACTATACATGCAATAGCTAGAATAGGGAAGAGACAACTACTATAGGTTTAGAAGAAATTTCTACATAAGGCAGATAGCTTAGGAGTCTGATCTGACTATGAAGATAGAGATGGATTAGAATCTGTCATTTTATTTGGACATTTGTTTACAGGAGTGCCTACTTATGGCCTTATTTAGGTCTATTTGAGTATTTTGAAAGATTGGGAGGACATGGGTGTAATCATGGAGCTAAATATGGGTCCCATAATACGGTCAAAAGTAGGTTCCAAACAAGTTTTATTTCAGTTTTTGGATGAATCCACTGACCCAGATCAAATCCCATATCGAAGATAATGTGAAAGAAAGTTAAGTCTATTAAATTCATCTCTTATGATTTCCCTTTGTGAAGAAATGGGAGAACTGGCAATCCAAATTTCCGTCAACTTGTAACTGATGCATACATAAAAATTGCAATCAATCCCTACTCTTACAGGATGACTATCCATGTGAACTAATTATGTGGGGAGTGGAGCAGTAACACATGATTATATGTGTGAAAAAGTGGTGAACAAGCAGTATGAAGGGCGCCTTATGAAACTTTGTACCGAAGATGTCAACACCCTAGTGTTGGTATTAAAGTGGCGAACAAGTGGTATTGGATCTGCATTTAATTGATGAAACCATTGAAAAGATAAAGAGAACTTTCCTTATAACGGAAAAAGTCAGTGCAGTAGCCTATCATTTGGTTTTATCTCCGCAATTGGTTGGCATTCACAACGTCTTCCACGTATCAATGTTACGGAAGCGCATGTTAAATCCATCTCATGTAATGCAATTTGAGTCACATAAGATGAAGATCCATTCAAACTTGAGCTACAAAGAGAAACTAATACAAATCTTAACCAAAGATGTAATGCAGTTGGGAAACAATGATATTCCAATGATCAAAGTACTGTGGAGCAACTGGGAAGTTGAAGAGAAAATGATGTGGGTTTATCCTAAACTTTTCACCTAATATCAATGACAAATTTCGCCGGGTGGGGAAAGCAATGACATTGTGGTACATTATTTTTCTTGTTAATGTTATTTGTGAATTTATAATGAACAATGTGTTCAAATGGAAAATTGCTAGGAATGCTACTTTCAGGAAATGTGAAAAGCTGAATTAATTGAGTGGGATTAAAGCTAAATAGGCAGGGACTAAGTTTAAATAACTTTTATTAAACCTAATCAAGACCAAGAGAAATGGCTTAGCCTTGTGGGCATACCTTGCACCATGCAAGGTGGAGGTGCAAAGTATGGGAAAGAATTAGTTCCTTGGCCATGCAATTAGGGTAAAATTATTGGAGTTTGGCAGAGATTCTTCTCCCTCCATTCTAGAAATGCACTAGCAGTGGGGAGAGAGAGATACAAGGGAAGAGGGAGACTTCAGCAAATCAACCCTGTTTGTAGGGTTGTTAACGATCTAATTTCAAGCTAAGCCAATACTGGCTTAACATCAGATTGTTTAAAATTTGGACAACTCAAAATTGAGTTGAAGCTCGATCAACTTCAATTTCAAGCCAACTTAAATAGAAAAGAAACAATTTTGAGTCGACTTGAACTCAAATCAAGTCAGCTCAAATTTTGTGTTTTAATTTAATTATAATCAACCATCCATAAGAAGAGAAAATCTTTTTTAAATTACGAAAGCTTTCTCTTCCCTTTCCATAGGAGAGTTTCACCTTACTTTAAAAGTCATTCACAATTTTGGGACTAAACTCACAAAAGTGGGTAAATTATTTTTCAAATATAAAAGTGCAGGTGGTCGGGACACCACGATCGACCGTTAATTCATTCCTGCCAAAGTTTATCGTCAACGGCCGAGATCTAGCCACACTGCTTCGATTTAGATCGATTTACTGTCAGGATAGATTTGAAAAGATGGATGCAACAATAGCTGACTTGGTGGATTGATAATCTCCCTATTCATTCTGATTAATTGAAAATTTCATCTTTGGCTAATTTTATTTTCTGTATTTATTCTATATCACTTCTATTTGTGGTTATTATTTCAGGCATGTCTAACATTTTCTCGTTAATGTGAGGAAACTACAGCATTATGTATTTTTTCTTTATTGAGTTAATTTGCGCAAACTTTCATCTTTCACACTTACATAAAAATTAACGAGGTGGTGTAAGATTATCATTGATGGTAAAGGTTTAAGTGAATGTAATCGCCACATTACTGTGTCCAAGTGTTGGTCTAACTCCTAGAGTCATCCTAATCCATATAAAGTATCCTGAATTAATACCTCTTCCTTGGAAAGTTACAGAGGAATGTTTAATCCTGATTCAATTTCAACTCCTATCAAGACAAAGTTTAGTGTGATGTCCAACTATGAAAAGGTGGGAGGATCATCTTAGGTAGACCTTGATTGTATGATTTGGATGTCACTCTTCGAGAATGATCCAATTCTTGTGCGTTCACCATAAATTTTGACAATATTGTGATAGGTCCCTCTCCTCCTAAGCCATTAGTAAGAAAGATGCCTAAAAAAAGACCTTCACTTGATTAGCGCTCGAGAGTTTCAAGAAGAGAGTGGATGAAACTTCTAGTTTGGGTTGTTGCTATTAAGAAAGTAGAGTGAGTGATCCCATCTCTCGCCAGGATTATAAGCTTGATATAATGGCTGGAGTCACTATCTTCTCTAAAGATCGAAATTAAGAGTGGCTATCATCAAGTTCGAATTTATCACGGCGATGAATGAAAAACTGCCTTCAAATAAAGGATGGCTTACATGAGTAATTGGTGACACTCCTTTGGGTCATCTTAACGCTCTTAGTACTTTCATGAGAACCGATGACCCAAGTCCTGCAGGCATTTATTAGCATCTTTGTAGAGTGGTATTATTTCGATGACATCTTGATTCTATAGCAGGACTAGGGAAAAACATTGTTATACACTTATCTCAAATCATCAAGATCTTAAAAAAGATAACCAATATAGCGAATTTAAAGAAATGGCCACATTTATCACTAATCGAGTTGTCTTTCTAGACGTCATAATATCATCTGAAGGTGTATCTGTTGATCCTGAAAAGGTAAGTGCCATAGTTAGCAGCTTTCACGGACCAGTGACTTCTTGTTCGTAGATATAATCATGGATTAGCACCATTATGGCTCTGATAACCGACTGATATTTCGAAACGGGTCCATTCGATATGGGGACAAGGGTTGCTGCTAAAGCCTTCAAAAGGAATAAGGTTAGGATGACCGAAGCTCTTTGTTCTGAGACTTTCCAGACTTTTAAGATCTTTAAAGTCTCATTCGACGCTTCAATAGTTGCCATTGGTGGTGTTAGTATCCCAAGAAAGCCACCATGGTTGCCTTTTAGTAGAAATTGAATGAAGCTAAGTAAAAGCATTCCACTTACGATAAAGAGTTCTATATTGTAGTGCAAGTCTTGAGGTATTGACAGACATTATCTCTTACCCATGAATTCATTCTGCTTCTCTGATCGTGAAGCCCTAAGAGTATACCTGAATTCACAGCACACGCAGTGGGTCGAATCCCTACTAAAATACACCTTTGTACTTAAACATAAACAAGAATAAAAAAAAAAAGTTCAATGGACACATTTGAGTCGTCAAGTCTCACTCCTTCCACTATAAGTATCGAGGTCGTGAGATTTGACGAACTCATTGAATCTTACGAGGGTTGTCCTGACTTTAGAGCTAATCTAGTACCGCAGTGAAGGAAAGGACAATTTAGTGAGTTCCACTGACTTTTTAATTCAGATGGCTACTTTTTTATGATCGCAGACTCTTGCCCCTACCAAACATCCATTAAAGATCTTTCCTTATTTGATTGAAATAAAAGATTGAAATTGGCAGATAATTTTAGATCTAGCCGATAACTTTGGCTTAAATAAAAAAGA
Organism: Apostasia shenzhenica; assembly: GCA_002786265.1. Taxonomy (NCBI): domain Eukaryota; kingdom Viridiplantae; phylum Streptophyta; class Magnoliopsida; order Asparagales; family Orchidaceae; genus Apostasia; species Apostasia shenzhenica. Next base: position 2,212,438 of record KZ451998.1, read on the forward strand.
TTGAGGCCGTTGGAGAACCAATTTTATTGACCAAGTCTGAGGAGAACATGTCGTGCGTATACTAAGCAATAGTTGAACCTATGCTTGTCCCGGAAACAAAAAAAAACAGGAAACACTGAACTTATACGCCTTTACCGATACCTCGATCATCCTTGGCAAGATCTTAGCATCAGATTTTGTTATAAGATGCCTAAGATGCCGATAAGCACAATTTTTTGTGTCAGTTGGACCTTGTGGTTAACACGATTTCCCTAAGTGTGACACATTTTCTCTCCTTATTCCCAAAACATCAGATTCCTCTAGAATCACCTCGTTTTGTTTTTTTCATTGAGATAGTCGATGCCATGATTGCCCAAAACTCAATAGTGTTTGATCGAAACACTAAGTCACCAGTTGCCTTCTAAAAAATCCCGTGAACATCTTAGTACGAAACTTAAATTTTTCACGGTCCTTCAACCCTCAAAACAGATAACAAAACAGAAGTAGTCAATAGTAGCTTAAGGAACTTACTTCAATTGTTTGGTGGGAAAAAAAAAAAAAATTGGGACTTGTGTTACCTCGTACCGAGTTCTACATACAATAATTCTGTTAATAAGGTATAAGCATTGAGTCCATTCCGAAATTGTGCGCATTAACTATAAAAGCTTTAAGAGGGTTTCTTGTAGATCTCATTTCTATTATTTATGCAGTTAGGATGTCTGGAACTACATAAAGAGATATAATAAAAAATTAAGTGCAGCAATGACATTTATAAGAACATTACCCAAATTACATAAAAAATTCAAAAAATTTCAGAAGGAGATTAATGTGATGATTCACGTTTGACTAGTTGGCTTCCCAACTAGAACTGTTTAAAAATTACAAACTCATGGAGCTGATCCTTTGAAATTTAAAAAAAAAATTAATTCAAATGCGGTATGTTATTGATTTACCACCCCAGCGCGATAGTATCAGTTCAAACACTTCAATATCCAGAACTGATAGCATACAAGGACCAACATAATAATTTAGTGATCCGTTTGACCCTTCATTACTCATTGACAGTAAAACATTACCCGAGTGTCACCCAAACCAAATCCGCTTATAAATAGGAACCAAAATAGAGCAAATTCATGATAAGCAAATAATTTCCACAAGAAATCAAAGATACTAGCATTATTTGATTTGTTGAAAGGGTTTATCTCAATCTGAAAATTCATGAATTACTAGAAATGAGTAGCAAAGACTTGATCCAAATTTATAGAAAGATTATCACAGCAAAGAAGACCCCAACTTGACAGAGTCGACACTTCCCATCAGAAAGAGTTGCGTGGGAACACCACGAACCATCGTCTATTCATTTCTAGCAGAGTTTATTATCGACGACCGAAATCTAGCTACACTACTTCGATTAGGATCGACTTACTGTCAGAACAGATTTTTGGAAAAAATAAAACATGTTGCAGATTGTACGATGGTGAATTGGGAAAATCTCCCTATTCATTCTTTATGATTGGAAGATCCCAATTTGAGTGATTTTATTTTTCACATTTATTTTGTATTAGTTACTTATATTCCTGTGGTTTTTTTACTTTAGATATGTTGTCCTAGTATTTCCGCGTTTGTATTTGAGAACTTACTACCATTATGTATTTTTTTCTTTTATACGACTAATTTGCTATAAAAATCTATATAATGCTCCTATTTACTCTTATTCTTAATGTTGAATGAAAAAATTATTATCTATCTCTCTTAAGATTTATCTGATTTTGTAAATAAATCAGATTATTATCGCGCATAGACATTCCGGTGAAAATCCCTAAACACTACTCGCTAAATTTAACCCACCTTTGAGTTTGATCCCCAATTTCATCTCGCACCCCATTCTTAGCAATCGCCTTGTCTTATTTTGCCAACCTAATCACCATGCTTGTCGGCCTGCACTCCTATGACAGCTCGTCGGCTCTGTGCTTATGCCTCCAGCTCACCATCTTATGTCCGACGTAATCGCATCGCCGCCCGCTCACGTCGCCTAACCAATGAACTTGCGTCGTCTCTTCATCGAGTGCACATCGCCGACAATGTGCTTGCGCCAGCTTCACCTGACGCGCACGCATCAGCTCCATCTGAAGCGCCCACGCACGAGCAGCGGACACATGCGGCATGGCTCAACCGTCACGCTGCTCTCCATTTGCCGCTTTTGCGCTCATACCGTCTGACAAGCCCATGTCCTTGCGCGCGAGCCAGCCGGCCCCGCATGAGCCACATGACGCCTATTCTCCACCGAGCACGCCCAACTGCTGAGCCCTAATTTGGGAGAGAAAATTGCAAAGGTGGTTCCTTTAATTTTGTGACTCAAGTATGAATTCCAATAAACTATTTAATCTAGTTGAGTCGAATATCATGAAATTTTTTCTATCAGCTTAAGATTTGCTCGAACTTGTTCCACCTGTGTGACTTGTTATTATTAACTGCAAATCTAATTACTGTTAGTTAAATATTCAAAGAACCTTCCAAGCCTGTTTATCATTCTGATTTGTTAAAAATTCAAATTTCTCCCTAATTGACTGGTAATTTTCAATTACCTTCCCAATCCCAATTTATTTAAAATTTTAAAAAAGAAACTAGTTTTGCGATTAACTTAATTTCTCAATCATTACCAAAATAACTGCTAGAAAATTTTTGGCATTAACTTATAATTTTCTGCTATATTACAATTTGCTGATCTCTAAAACTTGCCAATATCATTCATCTATACGCGCATCAACGAGTTGTAGCATGATTTGACCCTAGGGAGCGGGGGTTAGAAGGAGAGAAAAATTACTAACCACTATGTTATATGCAATCATCTAAATTTCTATGAAAATATTATATAAATGATTAACTTTCCAAATATTTTTTTAAAATCCAATCAAAACTCGAGTCCCCGGTCTCAATTCGATCCAATGCATGGCTTAAGATTTCAAATCGAAAAATATACGAGCAAGAATAACATAATTGTTAGTCGGCTCATTTTTACATCAATTCAATTTTCTGATTCGAACCAAAACTTAATTCCAATTTGAGAACTCAACAACTTCAATCTTTGAAAACATTATTAACAACACACACTCTTATTGTTCTACAACGAAAGCTCAGAACAAGAGGAGAGAGGTTTTAACTACAAACCTTGTTTGGCAGGGGGCAAACAAAACCCTAAACTTCTAAAAAAATACTTTTATTAATATTTTATATTAATTTCACACCATATATAAATTGAAATATTAAAAATTATTTCACACCCTAAACAAATTTAAAATTTAACTTTTTTATTTCACCATCATAATATTAAAATTATATTTATTTCTCGTTCTATCTCAAATAACTTCAACATCCCAAAATATATATCAACCAATGATTGACATGGTTGCAAACAAGATCAACATTTTCCTTGTGATCTTTTGAGTTAACTTGTTTAAACTTGAAAAAGATGGGGTTTCCATTCTAAATTTTGGTTGGAATTTTGTCCATTTCAACTGACCTCAAACGGAATGCTGGGATTCCGAGAATGAACCAGTTGAGCTAATCAACCTTATAACAAAGTTATACAATACCTCCAATATTTTGAGTCCCAAAGTCATTACTTCCCAGTGTAAGAGTAGAGTAAGAAATAGAGGAAGGAAACCAAAATTCCCCAATTGTTTCGCCAATTTTAAGCTCGTTGTCTTTGTGGCTTCACCTATAGAGAGCACCCCAACCACCAAAAACATCACATTCATAGTCATTACCTTAAAGATTCAGGTCCATGGCAATATAATTCTAACTAAAAATATTTAGCCTTTAACTTTTTTCAATCTAAAGGAACTTTTTATATTCACTTTATATTTTTGGCTTACATGCCATAGTGGTTCAACTTTATCTATGTATACTTCTTCTCTAATGCATATGAGTCATTGACTATTTTTCTCTTTTTAATATAATTCTTAACATTTTGTTTCTAATTTAATTATTAGATTCAAAGCCCCAATCCACTAGCCATCGTTATTGTATACAATTTTGTTTTGGTTCTCATTGATCTTAAATATTTTCTGAGATTTTACATCAATATAATAACAGATGAAGAAGAATACCTGGATTTAATCGGAGAAAATCTTTGGGAGCAACATCAGCCTTCCGGTAATAGAGGGTTTGTTCCCCTGCCCAGTCAAACACTCAAGAACCTGCAACAAAGAAGTAATGAATTAATTAACAAATGCCATACATAGAAGAACAGGAATTGACAAAATATTTTAGGGCCAAGCTCGCGTTAACTTGCTTATGAACTACTCAAATCAAGCTTTCAAAATAGATTCCCATATCCTATGGTCCAAAATCATTTTAGGTATGCCTCTATCCAAAAAAAAAGGAAAAACATTCAAGTCAGACCACTCTTGATTAAGTGATCCACTGTCTAAGGACTTAACCCATTATATTACAATTAAAAAGAGGCTTCTTTATATTTACGAAAGCCAGAATTTTCCCCTTGATTGTATATGTTGCACCACCATGGTCCAAAAATCCATCTCTTCCCATTGTCATTGCTCTCACCGCCATCATCTTCTCCCTTCACCCAAAGTACCTCAATGTAACATATATAGCACTGAACCAAACGATAAGTACTATGTCCTTCAATGTAGAAAACCCCAGCCACCATCTTCATTTCTGCAAGGTAAATCCATCAATTCAGTAAGATTGCACGTATGTGTGTGTTTATGTTTCCTATATATTACAACATACACATAAACATAACAAACACAAACATAAGTATTTTCACTTCAAAATTAAGTTATTAAAGTAAAATTTACTTGATAAGTTCCCACATTTACCTACAACTTACACTTTTAGCCTATGTTTTTCTGAAAATCTTTCTCTTGAGTCCTTGGAATTTAAAATTTGGACTTAAAAGTAAAACAGAAATAGGAACCTAATAGGTCCCAACAGTTTCAAAATTAAGAACCTAAAATAAAAGATTTCAAAATATGGACTATAATATATTATATAATTATAGGAAAAAACTATAGAAAACAATCAATAGCTTGCCTCAAGATTATTCTTCTGATTTAATTTATAAAATAAGGCATCTTTATGCGGGGTATATTGTTGGAGACAGGTACTGAATTTGAAAAATGGAGACAAGAGTGACTTTAGGCCTGTTTGGTTCGAAGCAAAAATTTTACCCAACACAAATTTCAACTATAAAAATTAACTTTAAAATCACATTCTAATACAAAATAGAATATTAGAATTTAAAGTATTTCACATTTTACCACCACTTTCTAATATTAAATAAATTTTTCTCCCATTAAACTTAAAAAATAAGTATTTTTTTTTTCTTGTCCAAAAAAAAAAAATGCTCGAACCAACGAGGCCTTAGTTTGGATAACAACCTCAAACATAATTTTTTCATATTGAACTGCACAATAAAATGTTTTTGCTCTACTTTATATCAAAAGAGGACGTGCTGTATGTTATAGCACAAGAATAACTTAACATTTTTATTAGAAGTTCCAAACTTATCAACATTGTGCTCGCCTTTACATCAACCTTATGATGTATTAAAATCTTTTTAAAAGATTACAACAATGTGCCCGTTCCAAGCTTTAGTAGCTTACACATCCAAGGGAGCATGTAATAAAAATCATTTATAAGTTTGAGAATCCTTCCTCCCCCCAAATATTCACCTGATGGTTGCTAAAGAAAACCGACGAAATCTCGCGCTTGAATGCATCTGGCGGGCACAAAAAACAATGTTTAGTGCCCCGGTAATGTATAACGTTGATAATCTGTTAGAGAAAGAAGATGTCCGCTGTCCATGATCCAAAAGTAAAGCTTAGCAATTTCAATTATTTTTAGTTGTAACAAGAAATCATTTTACCATCCATGGCATGAGGAACATTGTGAGATCCAAAATCTGCAGGCCAGTGGCCATCATGAGCTTGAAGGAGACAGAAAAAAAACTCAAGCTCTTCTCAAGAAGGTTGTTAACAAACCTCATCTGTCACCTTGACATCTTCTCCGACCTTCATTTGTTGCAACCTTTAGCTCAACAGTAGGTTTCCTTTTTGCAAACTTATTCATAATTATTGTTTTAAAGTTTAAAATACTAGTAAACTTAAACTGCATGGCTACTTTAATATCTATTGACTCTTTTTTAGGAGATGATTACCTGCAGCCTCAAGAGTAAACTGCAGCTATTTCTTGATTTTGATCGATTCTTTTTGAAAATCATCACGGGCTTTTTCTCAACCTTTGCAATCTCCTCTGCTGACCAAGTTTCAGGGTTTGAAACTCCCATATTTGTCTTCCCACATGCTGTTTATTGTTTCGTTAGCAATGGGGCTCCCCTCCTTCGCAATCTTTAGCCTTTTCCACATCAAGAGCAACAACCCTAATTCTTTATAAAAGTGAAAATTGTTAAACATTATATTAGTATTCATTCATTGAGTAATTACATCGAAGTTCCCAATGCTAGATCCTAAATTTCACATTTAAATCATAAAACCAAAAATCGTTTTGTTTTGGTCCATTAGAGTTTGATAACAAAATTATCATGTTTTCCTTCAATCCATGGACCAACCAAATAACTGAATAAGTGAAAACGATAATATTACACTCATCCCTCCCTCCCTGACTTCTCTAGTGTGCCTGTGAATGAGTTTGGGGTTATCCATAAATGCCCTCCTTCCCCATTCAAATTCTTTCTATCCCTCGTCCTCTCCCTTTCTCTCTCTTTCAAATTGTCATGCATGGTCGAGGGGTTTCCACCCTTAACATTAGAACATGTATGGCTCTAATTAGTATGTTTGCAAAGAAAGTAAGCTTAGAGGTGTATTTCAAAGGAGGATTTGTTGGCATTTGAGAAGGGAAAGGGTGGGGTATGATTTGCAGTGGTGGTGAGGAAGGGGAAGGGAGGAGGCTTATGGTTGGCTATCAAAGATAACGCCACAGTTATGTGAGTAAAGGTGAGAACTTAGTCATCCATCTGGCCCCTTTTCGGATTCTCTCTCCTCTAACTTCCTCTTGCATTGACATGAAAAAGCAATGTGACGGCAAGCACAGATGATTATAAATCATAGAGATAACACAAAACAACTATCTTAGATATAACTAGGTCTATCTATTTGGGTGGAATGTTAAGTGCGAAGTTGCATTACGCTTTAATAGTTGATGATTTGTATCAAATTTATGTAATCTTAGATGGGGAAAATGTATCAGAAGTGTGTAGACAACCCTTATTGGTGGTAAAGCGATTAAATAGTTTCTGGTAAATAGAAGGGGTGCATGGATGAATGTGAAGTTTCTCTTTCTTAAAATTCCTCTGTTTCACATGCACCTCTTTCCCATATCATTCCTTTGATAGGAACCTCTATGTGCATTCACTAGGGACACCGCCCATTTCAGCAGAACCACATTCCCCATGGCTAAAATTCACCAATGGTAGGGTCCAGCCTAAAATGAGATCCCTTTTTTACCCACATCTAATTGGTGTCAAAGGACCACGATTTTTTGCTACTCATGTGGTACCCTCTGTGTAGCAAAATCTTAATACCGAGATCATTGTCACCAAGATACACGACTTTGATCTTCATTTGCGGGATCGTATGACGACTATCATCAAGAAAGAAGAGAGTGATGCATTCAAGAACAATTAAAAATGAAGTGTGATTCGATGTTCCAAATAAATCCCAACATCCATATTGAAGCATAGAACCTATACTTAAAAAAGGATAGCTCTCAATAAGATGTAGATTATACACAAGTTTCTTGTGAGCATATATTATTGGCAAATATTTTAAAAGATATACGGGCAACTCGGGAGAAGCATCAACTGAAAGCAAATCAAGAGAAATTTATCTCTTTCCATTTTGTATTAGTTTGATAAACTAGGCTTCAGTCGAGAGATAGACAGCAAGCCTCCCAAGATTGAAGTTCCCATAAAGCAAAGATTCTTCTATTCCTCCAACAATCTGTCTACCAAATCTCTATTGCTTTTACAAGATACTGTATTGTCCCCACAAGAACTATCTAACATTCTTAGCGCCGCAGCTGCTACCGGCAACCCTCTCTCACTAAATGGAGTGAGAGTTTTCTGTCGTAGAGAGACATACCTATAAAGACCTTGATGTCGTACAGCTAGTTCGAACCGCGGCACCACCTCCACACGTATCCTCTTCGCCGACCAAAGATAGAATCTTGCCAAAACGATCTCGCTCAGGGCCAATGCGCTGCTTCGAAAAAAATTTGTTGGCCACTTACCTTTCTCACAAATATCTCCTTTGGTTTCATTACCAAACTTTGAGTATCTCTTTATGTTTTACATCTCATTGGGAATTCACCTCTAATTTAAGCAACCTACCACCACCTCCACACACTATTCATTCATCTAAAAATACTAGTCACCCTATCATCACCCACCCTCTCCACTTATTGCCAAAAAAACTTCCATCGACCAACGTGTACACTTGCCCAAACATACCAAACAAATTAGAAAGAACCCCGGGTGCGGCGCGGGGCGCGGATACACATCCCCAAAACACCACCAAACGCTCAAAGTCCACTAGCACGAAATAACCTTAGCATTTGTTTCATAAGTTGTATCTGAATCCAATACCAACCAGCAGATAAAATCCTATTGCTGCAAAAACAATCATAAAAATCCCAATACTATTGGCGTTGGGGTCGCTGCAAGAATCTGTATAAGATAGTCAATGGAAAAACACTAATTTCCCAATTCCTACACCCAAAGAAAGCCAAGCTTCTCACGAAAGTGAAGATCTATATATGCGTCCGAATCTAATACAAACATCAAATGCCATACCCAGTGATTGAGTCAAAATTGAAAGCGTCCATTTACAGTGCACAACAGAGAATTTCACCCTTCGAACAACTGGCTATATTCACACTATCAAGCTTTTTTATCGACTTGCATCAACCATTTTCCTATTAGGCGCAGAATGTCAGTCAACGGCAACAGCCACTGACCACAAAATCACACTATCCAACTCTTCTTTAATGCACTTCCATTCAAGTTGCAAAGGAGCAACCTAACATGAACAAACTGCACCCGCCCTTATTGCATGGCTTTCCATGGACAGCAATTCAACCTATCTTTAGTAATGCCCAATCCAATCCATAATTGTATCGTGTCCTGGCAGTCCAGTCCCACTTTCACCAATTCTTTTATTTGTTGATTTCATTGGAATCACCTTTTTGTTTAAAAATCTCTATTCAAGAGATGAAAAATGCCTCACCTCTCACAGACGTCTCTTCCGGTTTGGGAGTAAACCTAAGGAGTAACTATAGTTATTGATTAGCCTAAGAAATCAATTGGAGATAACAACAAAAACAACAAGAACTCACCCTCACTTCACTCCCATGGCTCTACTCAGGGGTCAACTAAAAAAAGTTCATTTACACAGTACAAAAACCGGCCGGACCTATACCTAGCTATTTTCGTACCCTCACCCCCTGCCACTAAGTTAGACCACCTTAACTTATGCAATTTATATATTCCTTTCCTTTAGAATTAACCTCTGCAGACAACCTTAGATAAAAAATCATATGGAGAAATAACTCAAATTAAAGCAAAACCAAAACACCCCAATTGGTGGATTATAAATCTACCTTACTCCACAAAAGATGAATACGACAAATCCATACATCACACACCACTCTCCACATATAATTGCACAAAAAACTCCCTTTAAATCACCAAACCGTGTACACATTTCCCCGGCTACACACAATATAGAAGGTAGACAAAGGCGAAAGGAAAAAAAAGTCAACAATACACCAAACACCACCAACGCTCAAAAGCCCAACCAGCACAACTCAAACCTTAGCCTTTGTTCGAGTTGTTTCCTGATCCTTAAATCACCAGCCCCGATTTAATTCCATATTGCATAGACAAACATCAAACAAATTCCAGTCTATGGGTTGTGTCCTCTTGTGAAGATATATACCCCTACGCATGCGCTCCCAATGGAAATACCTAATTCCTTTTAATTCCTAAAAAAAGTATATACCAACAAGCACCACAAGCTTCTCACCGAAAGGGTGAGATCTTGATCTCGATTCTATCGAACAATCAAAAAAATACCCAGTGTTGTCAAATGAAAAGTTGCGCTCCATTTCCGTGCACACAGAGAAAATTATCACAACACTTTCGACAATGTATAATCACACTATACAAACAATTTATTAATCAGATTGCCATCAACCTAAAACTCTCCTTGGCCCTGTTGATTGTCGTCATAAATAACAGCAAACGACCCCAACATGCCACAATCACCATATCCACCTCTTCTTATGCACTCCATTGAAGTGGCCCAATAGTCATCACCAAAAAATACCCAGCACACTTCGATTACTTAAATTCAATCACATCAAAAACACTCCATGAGAGCTTCATAATAGCCCTTTCTCCATGTTTTTAGGGGAAAATCGCTTTTCCAGCCATTCACTTTACCCTTCATTGTATATATCAGAATCCAACTTAGAAATCACATACACACCCTGTCACGCCCCCACGCCCACTAAGACAACTGTTTCTATTGTAGCTGGCATTGGATTTCAAAAACAACTACCCTAATAGAAGAAACAACATGCATTAACAATATGCCTCATCCCCCTTTCATTTGGCAACCTCAATCAAAGGAGAGATAATTTGGTTGGATGTTAATAGTTGTTTGTTCCATCTACAGGAAGCAAAACTCTTTTGAGTACTACATAAACTTCTCAAAGTCATTTATGTAGTGCCCATTTTTCCTGTCTTTAGGTGGATCCAAGTTGCAAAGGAGCTCTAACATGATATTATTGAGCACGGTGTTTAACCCTATATGCATAAAACCCCCCTCTTGTCAGACTTTCACCTATCCATTTAAAAAAAGTATGCAATCCCCATTTTTTTTTTCTTCTTTTTTTTTTCCCTCCCCCAATGCCCTGTAAATGGTATCCAGGTGTAGCAGTTCCAAATCCTACCTTTCACCTTTAATTCTTTTATTCTCGATTCATTTTAGAATCACCTTTGTAATATCTTTCTATTCAAAGATGATGTTTATTTTGTGCCTCAACTCTAAGGAAAAGTTCCGTTTGAAGCCACCTAAACCTAGATAAAAACGTAAAGTTATTGATAAATAAGCATAAGAAAAAATCTTGTTAGATAAACACCAAACATGACTAACCCATAGATATCATCCATGGCACCCCTACCCTCCAAGTGTGGTTAAAATCACACACACAACGTTAATTATACAAGTACAAAACCGACCATAACACTAGCTATACTCTTTTCCTAACCCACCCCTTGGCCCTTCCTAAGTTAGCAACATACCCCTCTCCTTTGCTTTGTTTTATTAAATAATTCAATAATATCCTATTAAGAGAAATTAAAATTGCCCGAACAAAACCACTCCCCGAAAATCCGTTATTGGTAATAAACTCCAACCAATATAGCAAAAACCAACAACCCCATGTGTTTTTGTTGAAATAAATACACAAAATAACCCCTACGCGAGCTAATCTGATAAGAATAAAAAAAAAAATTATAATAAAAGGTTAAAAAGATAATCTCAAGCATACGTACCCCCCCCCGTAGCCCCATATCCAAACGCTAAACCAAAAAAAAAAAACCTAAAAAAACCCCCGGTAAAACTCCGGCAATTATAAACCCCCGGGTTTAAAAGGCAGTAACCCCATTATAATCCTCAATCTGGGTTGAAGACCCCCTATAGGAGTTACAATCCCCCCCTTAGCGGTAAAAAAACCAGTGAGGGTGTGGTTGTTACAAATTAAGTTAATTCTTATGACAAACCAAATAGACGGAAGAGAGAATTTCGCTAATGGACAGCAACCCATTGTTTGGAAAAGAATTATTCATACACGGGTAAAAAAAAAATACTCTCCTATCCTA
>KZ451998.1:2224370-2239098 GCA_002786265.1 Apostasia shenzhenica
AGCCTCAACATATCTCACTACTTCAACACTTCTTCTTCTCTTCGGTCACAACAGCACATTTTCTAAGAATACATCGTTCTGACCTCATGACTATTTTAGATGAGCACCTTATCATCACCCACTACGCCTCCATGGACATTTCACGGTTCTGAAGAAATCTAACTTAAACAATGCTCTATAAGAAAAGGGTGAACCCAAGAAGAGTTACCAACTTCGCTGATCACCTCAAAAAACTAACCACATCATCTAGCGAGAGTGATAAATAAATTTGCTCACATTAGACCCATCTGCGGATTTGATCGGATCCAGTCATGTGACTATTCCTCACTGGTTTTTATTAAAGATAATAAACGCGTTATAACTGATTATAATTCACTAATTGTTCGTAGTTACCTTCCTGAACTCTGTAAGCGTATCTGCAAGCTATGTTCCGCTGTCAAATAGATGCCAGAACAACATACATGCATTGCCAGGCTTCCCACACAATTCACAGCTCTCTTTATCTATTTCTGATCAGTTTAGCTTTGCTCTGCCACTCGAGCTAGTGGATGTGGAAATACGAGATGCACCTAATGGGATAAGTCAGTAGATGATATCATGAAAGGTCATAATTCAAGTTGTAAAATTGGCTATATAATTTATATGGTCCACGCAATTAATGGCCACTCATAGAGCATTACCGTGCCTCAATTCTACAATAACCACCTAAAGTATGACGACAAAACTCTAAATACCTAATATTTACCATCACCTAAAACCACTTGTCAAATTCCAGTGTCAAGTAATCATTCTGCAATTAAATGTATCGCGATGGCGGTTCAAGCATTACTTGTATCCTATAGTATACTATTCTTGCTACCACATCTATTTTGGATGTCAGACGAGCGCAAAATATTTGTATTTCCAACACAACGCGATCTATACGATCAATGATTGCGACACTAATATTGCTTCAGCCTATTTACATAAGATTAGGACGCACAATTCCTTAATAGGAAATGCAAAGCATTGTAAATTTGTAAAGCCCTTGTGATATACAATTGCATTCACTTAACAATTCATTCACACATAAATAACATGTAGTGTTTCCTGTCACAGCAAATAATCTCATATCTTTTAGACAATTTTGAATGTAGAATCATTGTTTATTAATGGAATTTCGATCACAAATATTTTCTATGGAGGGCTTTCTATAGAAAGTAGACGACGTCCTTTGGATTTAGTAGTCTCGGTCAGTCCATCCCATTCCGCAAGAGTGAAGTTGCTTGAAGATAATAATAATGACCTTTGCTCAATTAACTGGTATGGATTAGAATTAGGTCACCAATGTCAATGTGTGTTGTAATTATTATTAAAACTAGAACAGATATCCATTGTCAGATAATATAGACTTTTTATAAAGTGTTGCTTGTCTCCTAGCAACACAATAAATTACCATTTTCTGGCCTAATGGTTTGCTCAATCTAAAAATATTTTAATAATACAAAATCACATTAAGCTTTTTATTGTAACTTGTTCTCCTCCAACTTTGCAACTACATTCTGGATCCCTTTGGATGTTAGTCTATCCATTATTTCAAAGCAAATCCAGTGACATAACTCATCTCATTGTTCTCTAGCGCAAGTGCGATTCTTGTACAGTTTTTAGGAAACACAAAAGGGATTACATCTGCGCCTTTAATGCAATTGTTCTAATAAAGCATTCATTACAAATGTATGTCTACTTTTGCGGATCTATTTTTCATTACTTTTGTAATTGGAATGTTTTAAAACAAGTCAATTCCACATTTACAAATTCATTGTCCACCACTGTGACAGTATCTCTTTAGCTTAAGTTTTGATATGGTACAATATCAGTAACGTCTATCCTACGCTGGTCTTCATCTATTGTTTGCTATTAATGTTGGTTGCAGGTCTAAGAAGTCACCTTGTTCTTACTATATGACGGTACCTTTTTTGAATTACCGTTGTTCGTGTGCGCTAATAGAGGCTGTATGTTGGACCATTACTCTGTCAGGAGAACCAGGTTAGTCTCGAGTTCGTGATGACGCAGCATTGATGGTCTTAGATCAGTATTCACTGATGAATATCGAGGGGTGAGGGCTACCCTTTTAAGTCTAATCTATTATGTACAATGTCAGAGGTGGAAATGGCTGATGTTACTTTGGACGTAATTCTTTGCCAAGTTCATGTGCGCTGCTAAACAAGTTCAATTTACAAGTTTATGAAGATCACAGAAGTAATAGTATGTAGTGATGATTGATCACGTATATAATCTAAAACTTAGGGGACATCACCAAATAAGGTGTCTGGTAGCAGTCTGTAGTTCTATAGATTCCTCGTGTAAAACGGTGCACTTAGTGTCTTGTTGATAGTTCTAGTCATCCAATATTGATAGGATCTATTAACATCAGGATCTAATATCTTTCTTGATTAGTTTATGTAGCCATCATAGAGTTTAAGCACAATCTAAATACGTCGATTTTGACTATGATGACAGGCTCTTCTAGGTAAGCGCTGTATTGTTTTACAGTTGGCTCCGACAGTATTCAAACAATAGATATATGATTATGGACTAGACCCAGTGTCTTTTGTGAGTAACTCTTGTGAGTACGCCTATTCTCAGACAAGTATTACCTCGGTGATCTGATTTATATTTGGATAAATGTTTTTGATTCTATTGTTTTGATTTCCTTACAGTATGTAGAGAGAGACAACGAAAGGCTTTATGAGTTGAGTATCGATGGCACTTGAAGTGGCTAACATATCTAGTGAGGAAGATGCTATCGTACTATGTTGCATTATAATGATTTAACAGTATTAAGTTCAACTGTCAGTCATCGGAATAAAAACAAAAAAGTGATAATGAGGATAGCCACACGAGCTATTGCTGAGCGAAAAAAGATCGAGAAGTTCAGTTACGATCATAAGGAAACTTGATACAAAAACATTGATTATACAACATCATTCACGACAAACAACAAAAATGTGAAGGAGATTACACGTGCTTCCAGAGCGAACAATTAAGAGGAAAAAGAAAATGTTGAATAGTATTTTGATAATGGATACAACCGTATAAAAGTTGTGTGTAGTCTTATTCATAGACGTCATTCTTGTCAGTATCATTCATGCACATTGTACAATATCGGGAACGCGAGTCGTTGTTGAAAGTGCACTCAAAACTAGGGTTAGGGGGCCTTGTGGCTCTATGTCAAATGATGGGGCTCATGATCGGAAGGGCTGTCGAATTTGTCAGTTGTGTTTTGGAGCTTTAAACACAGTCCCATTGAATCTCTAAATAACTTTAAAGCCCTAGGAGTGGCCTTTGAATTTGGTCCATCAGTGATATTCTTGGTTTTGCATCTGTATCCAAGGAAGAGTACTATTTCATCATCAGCTTATTGATACCCGTTCCTACTTGGTGCAAGTAGCTCATTTCTTATGATAGCGCTGTGCTATTGATTAATATTTTGACGATATGAATTTAATTGAAATTCATATCGAGCTTCACTTGACTGGCTACTTCAAAATCCAATACTTCATTATCAGTGAGTTTTCATGAAGATTTGGGCCTCTCTCAAGTATTTCATGGTGGTATTAAAGCTTCGTTGCTCGGGGTCGGGTCTTGTGTTGAGGAGTGGGTTAAAATGGTTTGATTCTTGTGAGTATTCTATAAGATGGGGTTTTCTATGGAAGGTTTTAGGGTCTTTTCAAACCATCTGTTTGGGGTTTGAAGTTTCACTCATCCGATTTAGAGTACATATTTCACTCTCCGATTCGAACATCTATGGTTAGAAAAGTTGGTTATGTTTATTATAGTATCACTCACGAAACAATCTAATCTTTTGTAGTGTCATGGAAGTCTTCGGTAACTTCATTTTCAGTGCACGCATGGCAACCAATTATTTCCAGGTAGTGAGAATAACATTCGTTTGCATTGTCAAAGGACCAGTTCACGCATGGAACGTTTCAAACTATTTAGCGGTTGAAAAAATCCGTTGTGTTATATGTTTATGCAGATATAGTGGATTGGAAGACGAATTGCTCTTGATACTCAAATCTAATGCTAGATACTGTTTTTAATAAGTCCCATTCAAAACTATTGGTCGGACTAAGAAAAGTCCACGATATCTTAAATTCAAAGATTAAGAAGGAATATAAATTAAGCTTGTCCATGATATGGCTATGTTTTGTACATTACTGTGGGGGGACACAGATCGACATCGAATTCGGATATGGCTAGGATGACGTTATGTGTGGCTTGAATCAAAAATTTCAATTCAAATTAATTAGAGCTATGTAGATTTTCATATTAGTTTTATTAAATTTTGATTTGATTTAATAGCTAGATAATTCTAGATAGTTCTCTGAAGACTCACCACCATTGTGAGCTGATTTTATTTTATTGTAATAGATTAGTTTATATTTGCTTTTATTATATTTGGTATTTTATTTTCTGCATTTAATATTGTATTTTTCAAATTTCTACATGGGATCTCTCTATATAAAGAGGTGCCTTGCATTGTAAAAAAGAAGAGTATTTGTGATGAATGAAATTATGTTTGAGTTTTCTCAGAGCCTAAATCCGGGTAAGGGGTCGATATTCCGGGTGTAAGGAAAGAGGTAGGGTTAGCCTCGGTGAGAATCCTCAAATTAGCCTAGTTATCAATTTTTTCAACCAAAAAAAAAATTAAAAAGTTGTTGCTCCGCGCCGCTCTCGCCTGCCCTCCGCTCGCTGCTTCGCCCTACGTGCTCGCCATCTTCCGTCTCTCCTAAGCGCGGCCCGCGAGCATTGTACAGCGTCGGCGGACTCCGTCGCTCTCCAATCGCCCCATTCCACCGGCGGCTACGCCCCCGCGCACCCCAGTGCTCCGCCGCCTACTGCGCTCCCCGCCCCCTCCAGGCGCGCGCTTCCGCGCAGCGCCACTGCCTTGACGCAGCCACACGCCCCGTCAGCCTTCCCCGCCGCTCCCCGCAGCGCCGCGCCGCTCTCACCTCACCCCGCAGGCTCTCCGCGGCGCGCTGCCGGCGCCTGCCGGCGCCCGCGAGTTGGCGCCCTTCTGTACGGAAGCTTGACTGCGCGCCAGCCCGCCTACTGGCCGCGCGCAAGCTCACGCGCCGCCCGCGCTCACGCCCGCGCGCACGCTTGCCTGACCGCGCGCTGCCAGCGCACTCGCCCGTGCACACGCCTAAGCGCACGCCTGACCACCTGTGCGCGCCTGCCAGCTCGCGTCTGCCGGCACGCATCCGCCTGCCTGTGCGCCCACCTGCCCGCGCACCCATCTGCGCGCCCGCCCACGCGCCTACCCGCGCGCCTGCCTGATATTGCTCGTGCGCCCGTCTGTGCTCGCGCCCGCGCGCCGTTTGCTCTTTTCCCGAACGTCGCCAGTACTCGATCAGATCAGTTAATCATCATCGTCACTGGTAAATTCTTTTTCGAACGCAACTAAACTGATTATTTGATTTCAATACAAATTATTCGCTTGACTTGAATTATTTAATTGGCTCTAATTGTGAGACCCGATATTTATTTGTGAGTCAATTAATGTTGGATTTAACGGTGAGACGTCTATCCTAAATTTCTGAATCTCGGATCTGATTTATTGAATTTAAATTAACGTCTTATTCTAAATTGATAAATTCTTATTTATCATACGATCCAATTTAATTCTAATTTTAAAATATCTTAATTTATGGGATTCAAAATCTTATTTATCATATAATATATCTAGAAAATTATTTTTTCTTAATTAAAATAATTTGTCACTCAATTTTGCTAAATATAAAATATTATTTGCAATTTCCTTTTTTTGTCCCGCATCAATTACCCTGTTTAGCTCTAATTTGATTATCTTATTGCTAATTTGGTTGCTAATCTAATCCTACATGCGCACACCAAACATATTCTAAGTGCAACTTATTTGGTTGCTAATCCAATCCTATGTGCTCATACCAAACACATTGAGCTTTATCATCATTTTCATTGAAGATATACGACGTGGAGAGCTCCTTGTGTACTATATACTTTTAAATAGGTAGCTAGCTAACATTTTCACAAAACCACACTATCACATCCTTCAAACTAATTTTCACATCTACCCACAGCAGTCTGCATTTAGGATTAACAAATATAAAATGTATGTATTATACTATCCATATTTAGATCAACCAAATACAACAACAAAGCTTTTATCCCACTAAGTAGAGTCGGCTACAATTTAGATCTACCAAATATACAATAAAAAATGTTTTGGACAAAAGAGAATATTTTGTATTTGGTATGCGAGATTATTCTCATATTGTAAATGCATAATATATAGTGACGTATACAATATAAAATGCAGACTTTGCGGTCCTTTTTTGAATCTATCAAAGATTTTACCTTATTTTGGTATGATAGATAGCTTTCCCCCCAACCACCTGATAGTAGTTGTTTTGACAATAAAAAGTTACAGGCTTTACGGATGCAAGAGCTGTTGCTAAATGTCCTTCCAGCGGCAACCAATCCTGCTACTCCAAACCATGTTCCATAGGTGAAACAAATACCCCAATTGCCATACCTGAGGGAAATATTTCAGTGATCTACTTTGTAGATTAAAATGACGCATTAATAACAAGATGGCCTCTCTTCATCAGTAATATTTATCACAATTAAGATATGCTAGCTATCAATCACCTATAAACCTCTTTTAATATGGTTTGAGACTGTCTATGAAGTAATAAATAATGAAACTCAACAGACAAAAATTGTAGTGACAGCAAGAACTCATTTGAAAATGACCTTGAAAATAAAAACATTAAATCTTAAGGTTCAACAAAAATTAAATGAATAAGAGTTGATTTATACCATGAACCATCTGGTCGTTGTATCTTCTCTATGAAAGCAGCAGCTTTTCTTATGCAATTCTCTACTTCATCTCTTCGATGCATAGGATACTGCTTTTTAAATGCTGCTAAGGCTTGAATTGATGCTGATGTACATTCCACACATCTACAATTGAATATTGGCATACCATATATATACTATTAAATTTCAAAAGAACAAACTAAAACAAAAGTTTAGGTTTTAGAATCTTACGGGTGATCAACAATGATATTTTCAAATGTTTCTGATGGATTGAGCATCTGTAAGATAAAACATCTGAATTTCATTACATATTCAAAGCTTAATGAAAAATATATGGCTTTGTTAGTTCATGCTTCTATTTTGTAAAGTAATTATATTCCTTTCTATCTGTTCAACATTTGATTCTACTTCTGGAAGTGTTCCATGTAGATGCATCTACGAACACTATTGCATCAGCATTATTTAAGTTGTTAGAAGTTATCCTAATGGATATAATTAATTAACTGCCAAAGATTGCACCTTAACAAGAAGTGTAAAACTTTTCAGGCGTGTCCCATCGAAGAATGGTTTTCCTCCACAAGTATTCTCACAGATCTTTTGGACTAATGATAAGAAAAATGGTTCTAAGCCTGAGCGAACCTCAGGAAGGGAGCGTGAGCAGGGCACATGCCCCTTTCCAAATAGTGACCAATTCACTTTGAAAACAATAATTAATTGTCTACATAAAAAATCCATTTCAAACTGATGACTAATATACTTAAAAAGTAACTCTCCAAGTTTGTGACAGTGGCACTTTAAAAGCAACAGTTTTTTTGTGCAGCCTTAAAAGTAGTGTATTCTTATTCCATTAATTTCTTTTATGAATAATTTATTATATGTCTGCTTCAAAGAAGATATTCTAATTCCAACACTGTTCTAAGCACTAAGATGAGCACGAGGGTTGAGATACATATTTTATAAAAAACTTTGAGTAATGTATCATTTGAAGTGGAATAATCTTCTTTAGAAAAGCTAAATAAATAAAGAAACCTTGCAACCAAAAACAACTGTTGTCTGAACCAACCAACTAAAAGAAAATAAGAAAGAGAAAAACATGTATGAACACTGCATGAGAATAAAAGATAACAGACCTCTAACCAGGAATATGATTTTTGCAGTCCGTAAGTCCCAAAACCACCATTTTTATTCTGCATTCACAAGGAATAGAACACAAGCCACTAATTGATTCTTGTTATACCATAGGAAAGTCACAATGGAAGCATGTGATCAAAGAATTGATATGAATGCATTTTATATAGCATTAAGACATTGTTAGTTGACAACATAGTTGAAATCATGAACTTGGATAAGAATATCTTACTAAATATGCATTCTCAGGCCACTGACATGGTGGTTTTGTTATTATTTACATTTGGTTCATAATACCTCTAACTTACCATGAAAGAAAGAATGACGTTCACAGCATCATGAAGCCGCTCTGTCTCCAATTTTTCACCCACGACTTCCGGAGAAACTTTTGATAACATGAGTGCAGTCTTTCAAAAGCATAGTCATTGTCATCATGACGAATTATCTATCAAGACATACTTGAAGAATGTTTCAAACCACTCACTTTTAATCCTTCTGCTGTGCAATCTGTAACTGGATGCCCATTGTCTGCAGTCGAGAAGGGCCATGATCCTTTAGAAATATGTCTATACCAATAGCTAAGTTTTCCTGGGGGATCTTCTAGAGTCTGTAGTGAGAAGGTTAATAAGAGTACTTCAGAAAAATCATAATCAACTATAGTCTCATCAAAACAAAAGCTTAACCTCACATTTTTTATGCTAAATGTTGTTCAAGCTTGCAGGGGTGCTAGCTTTAGTTTTGAGGTCATTTTATTGAATTCTCATACTAGTCATTGCCAGCACATCCCCTGTCAATATTTATTCCTTCTCAATACTCTTATCTCTTTAACGTAAGATAATAATATGGGCTAATCTACCTTAGGCTACTTCCAGTAATCAAATTTTCAAGATTTACACTCAAACTATCCCTCAGGTAGTTTCCTTGATAATGACATTCCAATCATACCGTACAGATCAAGCATTTTCATTCAAAAAAAGCATCAATTCTTTTTGAAACTTATACTTTCTCAAATAAAAGATGTTAAGTGAAATGATGTAAAAGATGTAATTGAAATGATGCAAATAACTTGGATCTTGTTTTCAATTCAGACATCCAACCTGTGTTTGCTTAATGAAGTTGTGTGCTTTTCTAAGAGTAGGACCATAATCTTTGGAAAATTTTGTTGACATAATTGCTTGGATGGCAAAAACTGTGTCCCACAGTTGAGTACCATTGTATGCCTGCCATTGTTTGAAGTTGGCTCAGCGCTATCAGCTAAGCATCACATTATTCTAAAAGTACTGTAACTGTATATTTATACCTGCATTTTCATTCCATCTTCAGCAAGCCACAAATAATCATAGATTCTTTCAAGGTGCATCCTAAAAGCTTCCGAGTTTGGATCGTCAACCCAGCAACACAGCATATTTATGGCCTGTCAAGTTCAAGTTAGCAACAGTGTCTTTGGTTCACCACCAATTCAAATTTGGAACCATTACATACCCAATCCTTAAAATCTTACACATTAAAACTTTAACCCCTATATCTTTAACATTTGGGCCTGTTTATTTGTAAGTTTTAAATTTAATAAAGTTAAAATTAAATTTAGATAGAGATATTTTTGTGAATGATGTGAAATAAAGTTAATTATTATGTTGGGATATGTAAGAGATGTGATACAAAGTTAGTTATTATGTTGAGAGATATGAGAGATGTGATATAAGTTAGTTAAGTTAAATTGTAATATTAAATTTTATATGTGATGTAATATGCCTGTTTAAAATTAAACCAGGTTAATTTTGAAATGCCAAACAAACGGCCTAGGTTTATAACTATGCCCCTCAATTCTTTTAAACACTATAGAATAACCTACAATTTATCGGAGGACAATTATAATTTTGACAGTAAATTTTTGATATTTTATACATCACAAAATGACATCAAGACTGCAATTGCTTGGATAGAACGGTTATTTCATTCCACCCATATTCCTTATGACATAACTATTCCCATTTTTACTTTAGTGAAATAGCTATTTTACATGAATCTCTACTCCACATTTCATATAAGTCATTCTTTTTCCCCACCAAATAAATAGCTACTTCTTGTAAAATAGAAATATTATTCCAAAAATACTATAATTCATACACACACATTATATATACATATATACATATATATACCCATACATACATACATACATACATATACCTATTCAGATGCATAAATATGTTCATATAGTATACATATAGTGTACATATAAGCATAGTATAAGTATTCATATACATATGCATATGCATATGTATACATATCCGAGTATTATATGTATTCATGTACATATATGCATACATGTTCACATACATATTTTGCGTATGTATATGCATATTCACGTACATATTCGCCGCCTATGACATACTTATTTGCATACGTACACATATACATATTCACATACATATATGCATTTGCGTACATATATTTATTCAAATAGTATACATTACACATATGCATATACATTTACGTATATCTGTACACATGTGTACATATAGGCATATATACATAAAAAATTACCTATATGTATGCACGTGCACATACATATATATATGTAGGTATATGGACACATACACATATATGCATATGTATACATGCATATGCATACGTGTACATATACGCATATACATGCATACATGTATATATGTGCACGTGAAAACATATATGTACACAGAACTGCAATATCTAAATTATCGTGTAAAATTAAATTTAATATTAATAATATATAATTTCAATTAAGTTTTACTTATGGGTGTTCTAATATTTTCTTTCTACTCACTTCTTATTCTTTATTCTATTCCATCTAAATAAACAAAAGAACTGTCATTTCGTTTTCATAAAATGATAATTCTATTATTATGGAATAACAATTCCATTTCAGCTTATTACATTCCATCCAATTAAACATAATGTGATTGTTCTGTAGAATTTAAAAGATTAGGATTTACTTAAACAAAATTTGTCAATTGCATATGCGATTTTACCAAATTACAAATACCGAGAAGAAGTTAACCCAATTAGAGCTCAATTTGTAGTAATAGAACTAATAATGAAAGATAAAAGTAAAACTACTTTATGGTATTTAAAAGTAAATGAGACTTATATGGGCATAAAAAAGGGGAATTCACATACATGATACATAAAACTATTTTATTTACTTCTTAAACACCCAGAACATAAATATTAATATTACCCACCTCACACTATGATTAAGTCTGTCAACCGGTCGAATTCGGATCAAGTTAGCTCCGACCCGAATCCGACCTGGAAGACAACCGAATCAAATCAAAAATCTGATTGGATCGGCGTCAACCAAAATCCCATCCAGGACCCGTGACGGATCGGGTTTTCAGATCAAATTTTAAGTCAGCCCGAAACGTATACTAACAATAATTTATAATATAAGCTATTGATTTTCATTAAAAATGTGAGAACCTTTCGTTCATTTTAAATTTATATGTATAGCAATAATAATATTCATTAAACCACATGTAATCAAATAATTAACCTTAAATATAAATTAAAAATATAAAAAATAAAATAAGTAAATAAAATGCATTTCACATCATTTATTTCTATTAAGAAAATTAATTTTAATAAACTTAATTTAAAACATTCATATATTTTTTTAAATTATCACAAAAATTATATATCTAAAAATAAGAGTAATAACATATGTAAAAAAATTATAAAAGAAACAAAATACTTAATTTTTAAAATAATATTATAAATAAAAATTTATAAAATCGGAATCTTAATAAAATCAGTCAAAAAAAATTTAAATATAACATAAATTAATAATATAAAATCATCTAATAAAATTTTATATAACTAAATTTACATAAAAATTAACCTTAAGTTTTATATTTTGTTTTTCTATTTATTATTATAAGAATTAATAAAAATAAATAATATTATTTAAAGAAAACTGGATTGAATTTTTATCAGATCGGATCAATGCTAACCCGAATCTGACTCGCTCAATATATAAACGGCCCGGGACGAATTTTGAATTAATACTTCGGATCAAAAAAAATATTTCGTTTAATAAGATAATCAGACCGAAACTCAAATCAGATCAAGTCATGATGTGGCCCGTTGACAAGCCTAACTATGATTTTCATCAATCATCTTCTACCTCACTTGATTTAATTATAATTAGATTAATTGTTTAACCAACATTATATTAGTGGCTAGCCATGATTTGTTCACATAAATAGTTTAAAAATAAATAATACATGCAGAATATTACTCATTAATATAAACATTAGTAATATGATTTTAGTAATTCGATACATAATCCAAACATAATATTTCATAATTACAATCTCTCAATCATATAACCTAAAATTTCAAGATTATCGTTTCATGGCGACCACTGCATGGAGCAAGTAACATTAATGTATTTAAGATATTTCTATAGTAATATTTATATTTTGAGTGTCTAATATATAAATAAAACAGTTTTATGTGTCATAAATATAACACCCAGAAAAAATTAGTAGCTTACTTGTAATGTTGAGGAAACAGGAGCTCTGTAAGTAGCATGTAGTGTTGAGGAAACGAGAGTTATGTAGTTGGAGGTATTTTAATGTAATTGACTAAGATTTCAATTGAACAGCAAAAGAAATTTTTTTGAATTTTCAAAAGTTTTTTAAAGTTAGTTAGCTCTCCTGCATTCTTACCTTATTTACAGGGCCTACACAAACATATCTAGTACTTTCGTCTTCATAGTGTATGTGTTCCATTGCATTGCGAAGAGCTTTCTCCCTCAACTTGTTAACAGGCCAATAATGGAAAAACGGTTCAATATTCTTTAAAGTCGCCCACATGAAATCTTGAACCAAGGGATGGGGAATGTACAAATCCACCTATAGCAGTTAATCAAGAAACATAATGTAACAAACTATATTAAAATGGAGAATGTTATTAAGATAACTAATAAAAGTGTAATATTTACTTCTAATTTCACCTGTGAACACCTATACTTAAGTTTCAAATGACAAGCATTTACTAGTCTCTTATATAATTTAAAATATAATGAAAAGTTATATAACAAATTGTTGATCTACTACTCTTATATCAGGATTAATAGGGCTAAGGATCATACAAAGTTGTAGAGTGCCAAAGTAAAGCGACATTCGAGAATTTAGGCTTTGATAATGAAGACATTCATGATATAATGTACCAAAAGCCTCAAGAATTGTCTTCTACAGGTTCGTCCTCAAAATGTGAGCCATGGCTAAAGATGCAACAACCTGGTACAATGAGTGTAGTAACTAGTGAGTGACCATCAGGAGGAGCGGCCTAGACTAAGTGTAACTCCTAGGAATCTTTGAGGAAGATAAGGGGCAGGAAAGAATAACATCCTACATCAAAGAAGGTAGAGAAAATTATTGGGCTCACGTGCAGGGTTCTATGTCATTCTATGGAGTCAACTGTTGCAAATAATTGAGGACCATCATGGAATTGGTTAAAATAGGTAAACGTTCCACTAAATGGAGGAGGCTAAGTTATAAAAGAAGTTTATCTATTCGAGGATACAAGGTGATATTGAAAAATGAAGGTCTATTTTTTAATAAATTAGCGACACATGTACTCCAAAAGAGAGATGTAGGTTGAATAGTGTCGAAACAAAGTGGTATTTGGGATCTGCAGTTTTAATTGGTGATGAATTCCATTGAAAAGTTTAGAAGAGAACTTTCCTTATAACGGAAAAGTCAGTGCGTTAGCCTTATTCATTTGGTTTTATCTCCGCATTGGTTGGCATTCACACGTGCATCTCACGTATCAATTGTTTACGGAAGAGTCGTATGTTAATTGTGTTCCATCTCATTGTATTATGCATTTGAGTCACATAGAGATGAAAAGATCCATTCAAAACTTGAGCTTAGCATTTAAGAGAAACTAATATCATTAATCTTAACCCAAAGTGATGTAATTGTCAAGGTTGGGAAACATGATAGTTCAAATGATTCATATTTTATGTACTCGTGGAGCAAACTGGGAAGGTTGAAGGAGAAAATGATGTGGTTTATCCTAAACTTTTCACTCTAATAATCTAATGAAAATTTTCGCCGGGTGTGGGAATTAGCATATTGGACGATTTGTGGTACATTTATTTTTCTTTGTTAATGTTATTTTGTGGAATTTATAATGAACAATGTGTTTCAAATGGAAAATTTGCTAGGGAATGCTACTTTCAGGAAATGTAAAAGCTGAATTAATTGAGTGGGATTAAAGCTAAATAGGCAGGTACTGAAGTTTAAATAACTTTATTAACTATCAAGCCAAGAGAAATGGCTTAGCCTTGTGGTGGATATCCTGCAACGCAATTGCATTAGGTGAGGTGCCCAAAGTATGGGAAAGATTAAGTTTCTTGCCATTGGCATTGAGGGTAAAATTATTGTGAGTTTGGCTCAGAGGATATTCTTTTCTCCTATTTCTAGAAATGACTAGCAGGTAGGGTGTGAGAGTCGTAGAAGTACAAGGGAAGAGGAAGGACTTTCAGCAAATCAACCCTGTTTTGTAGGGTTGGTTACGATCTAAATTTCAAGCTAAAGCCAATACTGGACTTAACATGCAGATTGTTTAAAATATTGGAACAATCAAAATTTTGAGTTGGAAGCTCGATCAACTCTTCAATTTCAAGCCAACTTAAATAGAAAAGAAACAATTTTGAGTCGACTTGAACTCAAATTCAAGGTCAGCTCAATTTTTGTGTTTT
>KZ451998.1:2253435-2281742 GCA_002786265.1 Apostasia shenzhenica
GTGGGTAGTATTCCCAAGAAAGCCACGCATGGTTGCCTTTTGTGAGTAAGAAGTTGAATGAAGCTAAGTAAAAGCATGTCCACTTACGATAAGAGTTCTATATTGTATGTGCAAGTCTTGATGGTATTGACTGACATTATCTCTTTACCTGCGATTTGAATTCATTCTGTTCTCTTCTCTGTCGGTGAAGCCTAAGATATCCTGAATTTCACAGCATCACGCAGTGGGTCGATATCCCTACTAAATACACTCTTTGTACTTAACATTAAACAAGAATGAAAGAAAGAAAAAAGTCAAGTGGACACATTTGAGTCGTCAAGTCGTCAACGTCCTATTCCTTACTATAAGTATCGAGGGTCGGGTGTGAAGATGTTTGACGAACTCATTGAATCTTTACGAGGGGTTGTCCTGACTTTAAGAGTTAATCTTAGTATCCGCAGTGAAGGAAAGACAATTTTTAGTGAGTTCCACTGACTTGGTTTAATTCAGATGGCTACTTTTTTTAACAAAAAAATATAACATAAAAAAAAAAAAAACAGAAATAAATAACAACAAATAAAAAATATATAATATTTCTTAAACAAATAAAAGCGAAATAAATATATAAAGACTATTAAATAAGTAAAATAGAAATAAATATAAATATATAAATATAAAGAGAAAAATCTCGTGCTTCTTTCCATTTAGGTCCAATCTCAGTGACCCGGATGGAGGGCATATGAGATTAAAATTAACATTAAATATCATAATTTTCAACACATAATTCCATTTTTGCATAATAATAACAAACTAGAAGCTACAAATAATACATAAAGAGAGAGAGAGAGCTTAAACTGACCTTTTCCCGTGTTTCTTTCCTCTGACGGTGCATGTTAAGAAAAGCAGGAAGTTCGGTTGAATTTAAACATGATCTGGCGGTCCGATGCGCCGCAGGAACAGCGAATGTGGAGACGACAGGTGCCCGCCGCGTTGGGATGGCTACAAGCCTGCAGTTTCCACGTGGTCCAGTTGAGTGCTCCCATCCAACATTCCAATAACTATTTCAGTTTTGCAGATTAAATTTAATTTAATTTAATTTTAAAGAAATATATAATATCATATAATTAATTTATTTCACATCTTATATATATTAAAATAATAATCAATTTATATCATATTTATCATATATCTCAATATAATAATTAATTTTATTTCACAATATTTATAATTTTTTTAATTTTTTTTTTTTAAATTTTAATTTAAAATTAATTAAAAATTAAAATTTACAAATAAATAGACCTTATGGTGATGATAAAAATCTGAGTTCAACTTAACTCAATATAATTTAAACTCAAATTAATTTACATTTGGACTCAACCCGTGCTGAGTCATACATAATTTAAACTCGAATTATTAACGTCATACGAAAATTAAATTTAAGGTAAATTATATGAGGCTCTTTTGACTAGAGAGATTATAAACTGATTTTAATTTAAATTCTGTAAAAGAGATTTTTAAATTTTATTTAGTTGGAACTCATTTTAGTTATTGTTATTATCAAAATAAATTTTAATTTTTAAAAAAATTTAAAATAAATTTTATTTTTTTATTTTTAATATGTAAAATTTAATATTAAAAAATACTTTTTATATCATATTTTGTATATTAATTTTTTTAGCTACTTTCATTCAATTATCTTCTCTTTTCTATCACTAAAGATTTAAACACAAAAACATTCAAAATATAAAATAAAAAAATAAATATTTAGAATTATTAATTTAAAATAAAACTGAAATAATTTTCGTCTTTCCATGAGGGCTCTGAGGTTGGTTTATATTGCAATTAAGTTTTATGGACATTTTTGCAGTTAAAAAATTACTTTATATTTCGTAAATATTTCATTCTTTTTTATAGTTTCTATGAAAAATAATGGATATAAAACTGCTGCTTATTGTTTTTAAACTATAATTTTAAAATTTAAGACGAGTTTGTATTCCCTTTCTAACTTCAAAAAATCAAGTGTAATTTATCGTTAAATTTATTAGCACGTTAAAATCAAGTCTCACCGTCCCTGTTTGGTGCGAGAACCAAAATCAAGATCAAAATAGTACTAATTTAAAAAATAATAATAATAATAATAATAATAAATAAAATTTTTTAATCATTTTACATAAATTATAATATAAAAAATATTATTTTATTTCATATACTCAATAATTTTTAATAAAAATATCAATTTTATTTCACATCCTATATCAAAATACTCAATTTAAATATTTTCGTTTAGAATGTGATATAAAGTAGATATTTTATTAAAAATTATTAAGTATGTAAAATAAAATAAATTTTTTTAATATTACAATTTGTATAAAATTATTAAAAAAATTTATTTATTTACTATTATTATTATTATTATTATTATTTTAAAATTAATATCATTTTTATTTGGTTCTCACGTCAAACTGAGCTGTCAAATTGTGTAAGTGATACTAAATTAATAAACTGAGCTGTCAAATTGTGTAAGTGATACTAAATTAATTTAGTTATTTGTTTATATATTTATGTTACATCTTTTTTTTTGCTTTAAAATATATACATGATGCGAATATAATTAAATTTAATATTAAATTTTATATGATGTGATAACTTTAACTTTAGCTAAATTAACACATTGGAATCTTCTTTTAAATAATTTTGGTGAAAATTTTATCAATAGTTAACAAGACACTTCTCCTTTGTAATACTCCGGGCTCGTTTGATTCGAATTTTTATCAACTCAATACAAATTTCAACTACAAACAACAACAGCAACAATAACCAAGCCTTAATCCCACTAGGTGGGGTCGGCTACATGAATCCTTTGTTTTCATTGCGCTCTATCAGTTACCAAATTCTTATCTAAGTTTAAGTAATTAAGATCACTCGTTATAGTTTTTTGTCATGTCTTCTTTGGTCTCCCTCTTCCTCTTTGTACATGGGCAAAATCTAGTAACTCAATACAAATTTCAACTAAAAAATTTAAATTTATTTTACATCCAACACAAATATGAACATTAGAATTAATTTTATTTTACATTTTGCATACTTCTCAATATTAAATTAATTTTTTTTCTCATTAAATATATAAGACAAAATTTTTTTTTTCTTTTGTCTAGGATTTAACCCTCGAACCAAAGGGGGACTTTATTTTTAAGACCAACAAACATGTATGT
This sequence comes from Apostasia shenzhenica, assembly GCA_002786265.1. Classification (NCBI taxonomy): domain Eukaryota; kingdom Viridiplantae; phylum Streptophyta; class Magnoliopsida; order Asparagales; family Orchidaceae; genus Apostasia; species Apostasia shenzhenica. The sequence continues at coordinate 2,256,627 of KZ451998.1, forward strand.
TGATACACTGGGCCAACAAGCAAAGTAAAGAAGAAGAATAATGCTAGCCAGAAACTGCGCAGAATAGTACCACCTATGATGCCACATATAGGCAAAATTATGCAATGTAAAAGTACGATAGTGTTAACTACGGCCTCGTTTAGCTTGCGATATTTTTTTGGCTCAACACAAATATAAATATTAAACTTAAGTCTATTTTACATCTTATTCACTTTTTAATATTAAAATAAAATTCTTTAATTTTAAAGTTAAAAAACAAAGCATTTTTTTTTTACACGTTCAAAAAAAAAGTTCGAACTAAACGAAGCCTAAAAGTAAGATAGTGATATATACATATGTACACATAACTATGTTTAAATAAGGGTAAATTACATCCAGGTTTTTGAGTTTAACAGTTCATAATATACAGGTCCGTATTTTTAAAATTATAACATCGGGGTCATTGAGCTTTAATAAATTATCAAATGGGTTTTTTTATTTCTTTATAATTTTTTTTTAAATTATCATTTTTCCCCTCCCTCTCTCTCTCCTCCCAATCCCTGCGCACGCGAAGTCGCCTGGCTACCACCGAGTTAGGCTGCCGTGTGCGCAGAGATCGGGAGGAGAGAGAGGGTATTTTAGTAATACACTAATACTACATATAGGTAAGATAAAATTTATATTTAGCACTATGCTATATTTAGAATATAAAAATATTACAGTCATCATGCCTACATATATATCATGCCTACATATATATCATGCCTACGTATAGATATATTCGTAGCACAAATGAGGCTCTTATCCGCTTCCCTGGAGTAATGTATATCTCCTATTTATCAAATAGACTAATTTCTCCTCACTATATCAAAGTAAAATCAAGGACGGGTGAAATTTATTGAAGGGTATTTTAGTAATTGCATAAAAGCCAAAGGGACGCTTTTATGCAATTACTAAAATACCCTTCATTAAATTTCACCCGTCATTGATTTTACTTTGATATAGTGAGGAGAAATTAGTCTATTTGATAAATAGGAGATATACATTACTCCAGGGAAGCGGATAAGAGCCTCATTAGTGCTACGTATATATCTATACGTAGGTATGATATATACGTAGGCATGATGACTGTAATATTCTATATTCTAAATATAGCATAGTGTTAAATATAAATTTTTATCTTACTTATATATAGTATTAGTGTATTACTAAAATACCCTCTCTCTCCTCCCGATCTCTGCGCACACGGCCGCCTAACCCGGTGGCAGCCAGGCGGCCTCGCGTGCGCAGGGATTGGGATGAGAGAGAGAGAGGTAGGAGAAAAATGATAATTAAAAAAATATTAATTATAAAAAAATAAAAAAACCTATTTGATAATTTATTAAAGCTCAGGGACCCCGATGTTATAATTTTAAAAACACAGACCTGTGTATTATTAACTGTTAAACTCAAAAACTTAGATGTAATTTGCCCTTGTTTAAACATAGTTATATGTATATATGTATATATCACTATCTTACTTATAGGCTTCGTTTAGTTCGATTTTTTTTTTTGAACGTGTAAAAAAAAAATGCTTTATTTTTTAACTTTAATATTAAAGAATTTTATTTTAATATTAAAAAGTGAATAAGATGTAAAATAAGATTAATTTTAATATTTATATTTGTGTTGGGCCAAAAAAATATTTCAAGCTAGACGACGCCGTGGTTAACATTATCGTACTTTTACATAGCATAATTTTGCCTATATGTGGCATCATAGGTGGTACTATTCTGCGCAGTTTCTAGTTAGCACTATTCTTCTTCTTTACTTTGCTTGTTGGCCCAGCGTATCAACATACGTATTCGTTTGTCTTAAAAATAAAGTTTTTGTTTGGTTCGAGGGTTAAATCCTGGACAAAAGAAAAAAGTATTTTTTCTTATAAATTTAATGAAAAAAAATTAATTTAATATTGAGAAGCATGTAAATATAAAATAAAATTAATTTTAATGTTCGTATTTGTGTTGGATGTGAAATAAATTTAATTTTTATAATTAAAATTTATATTGAGCTGAAAAACATTCAAACTAAACGAGCCCAGAGTATTACAAAGGAGAAGTGTCTTGTTAACTATTGATAAATTTTTCACCAAAATTATTTAAAAGAAGATTCCAATGTGTTAATTTAGCTAACGTTAAAGTTATCACATCATATAAAATTTAATATTAAATTTAATTATATTCGCATCATGTATATATTTTAAAGCAAAAAAATGATGTCACATAAATACATATATAAACAAATAACTAAATTAATTTAGTATCACTCAAACATTTCGACAGCCCAGTTTGGCCCGAGAATTAAAATTAGACTAAAAATTATATTAATTTAAAAAATAAAATAATAATAATAAATAAATAATTTTTTAATTATTTTACACAAATTATAATATTAAAAAATATTATTTTGCTTTACATACTTAATAATTTTTAATAAAAATATCTACTTTATATCACATCCTAAATCAAAATATTTAAATTGAGTATTTTGGTCTAGAATGTGAAATAAAATTGAAATTTTTATTAAAAATTATTGAGTATATGAGATAAAATAATAATTTTTTATATTACAATTTGTGTAAAATAATTAAAAATTTTTATTTATTATTATTATTATTATTATTTTAAATTAGTATTATTTTTATACTAATTTTGGTCATCGCGCCAAACAGTAGGACTTATTTGCATCTCTATTATAACAAATATTTATATCAAATTGTGTTGTGCTAATAAATTTAACGATAAATTACACTTGATTTTTTTAAGTTAGAAAGAGAATACAAACTCGTCTTAAATTTTAAAATTATAGTTTAAAAACAATAAGCAGAAGTTTTATATCCATTTTTTTCATAGAAACTATAAAAAATAATGAAATATTTACGAAATATACTATAAAAGTAATTTTTTAACTGCAAAAAAGTCCATAAAACTTATTTGCAATATAAACCAATTTCAGAGCCCTCAAAATAATTTATATAAAATATGCAATTTCAAAATTTTAACATTTAAAATTACAATTAATTTTAAAATATAGGATACTAATTTTTTTAAATAAATTTATTTACATTCAGTTATAAGGCTAAGTATCAACAATAAAAAAACCGAATTGCGGATACCAAACTGAAAAATGACGGTGATCTTGGGATTGTACGGCATAGCTGTTTAAAATAAATAAATAAATTACTTCTGAGTCCACTAAGTTTGATGACCGTTGTTCGAGATCCAACATTTCAATTTAATGCAAATGGGGCCTTGAGCTTGGCCTTTTCATTCATAGCAATAATGCAAGAAAATTACTTCTGAGTCCAGTTCCAGGTTAGGGTGCACTCTCTGCAAGAAAAAAAAACACCATATTTTAAATCAATTATTCAATTGGTCCCTTTGGCTTTTATGCAATTACTAAAATACCCTTCATTAAATTTCACCCGTCCTTGATTTTACTTTAGTCTATTTGATAAATAGGAGATATACATTACTCCAGGGAAGCGGATAAGAGCCCCATTAGTGCTACGTATATATCTATACGTAGGCATGATATATATGTAGGCATGATATATACGTAGGCATGATATATACGTAGGCATGATGACTGTAATATTCTATATTCTAAATATAGCATAGTGTTAAATATAAATTTTATCTTACTTATATATAGTATTAGTGTATTACTAAAATACCCTCTCTCTCCTCCCGATCTCCGCGCACACGGCCGCCTAACCCGGTGGCAGCCAGGCGGCCTCGCGTGCGCAGGGATTGGGATGAGAGAGAGAGAGGTAGGAGAAAAATGATAATTAAAAAAAATTAATTATAAAAAAATAAAAAGACCTATTTGATAATTTATTAAAGCTTAGGGACCCCGATGTTATAATTTTAAAAACACAGGACCTGTGTATTATTAACTGTTAAACTCAAAAACTTAGATGTAATTTGCCCTTGTTTAAACATAGTTATATGTATATATGTATATATCACTATCTTACTTATAGGCTTCGTTTAGTTCGAAATTTTTTTTTGAAAGTGTAAAAAAAAAATGCTTTATTTTTTAACTTTAATATTAAAGAATTTTATTTTAATATTAAAAAGTGAATAAGATGTAAAATAAAATTAATTTTAATATTTATATTTGTGTTAGGCCAAAAAAATATTTCAAGCTAGACGACGTCGTAGTTAACATTATCGTACTTTTACATAGCATTATTTTGCCTATATCTGGCATCATAGGTCGTACTATTCTGCGCAGTTTCTAGTTAGCACTATTCTTCTTCTTTACTTTGCTTGTTGGCCCAGCGTATCAACATACGTATTCGTTGGTCTTAAAAATAAAGTCCTTGTTTGGTTCGAGGGTTAAATCCTGGACAAAAAATATTTTATCTTATAAATTTAATAAGAAAAAAAAATTAATTTAATATTGAGAAGCATGTAAATGTAAAATAAAATTAATTTTAATATTTGTATTTGTGTTGAATGTGAAATAAATTTAATTTTTATAATTAAAATTTGTATTGAGCTGAAAAAAATTCGAACCAAACGAGTCCGGAGTATTACAAAGGAGAAGTGTCTTGTTAACTATTGATAAATCTTTCACCAAAATTATTTAAAAGAAGATTCCAATGTGTTAATTTAGCTAAAGTTAAAGTTATCACATCATATAAAATTCAATATTAAATTTAATTATATTCGCATCATGTATATATTTTAAAGCAAAAAATATGATGTCACATAAATACATATATAAACAAATAACTAAATTAATTTAGTATCACTCACAAGTTTTGACAGCTCAGTTTGACGCGATAACCAAAAATTAGACTAAAAATGATATTAATTTAGACAAAAAATGGTATTAATTTTAAAGAAAAAAAAATAATAATAATAGTAAATAAATAAATATTTTTAATGATTCTACACAAATTATAATATTAAAAAATATTATTTTTTATTTTATATATTCAATAATTTTCAATAAAAATATCTACTTTATATCACATCTTTTATATTAAATTTTTTTATAATGATTCTATCACATCTTTTTTTTTTAATATAAAAATATCTAATTTTCAATAGACAAAAATATTTAAATTAAGTATTTTGGTCATGATGTGAATTAATATTGATATTTTTATTAAAAATTAGTGAGTATATAAAATAAAATAATATTTTTTAGAGATAATTCCACTAAGGCCCCTGAGGTATACTCGGCATGTCACGCAGGTCCACAATTTTAAAAACATGCCAAATAGGTCCCATAAATTTACTATATAGGTCATTGTGGTCCTTCTGTGACAGTTTCCGTTAAATACTGTTAAGATTACGAAAATACCCTTTATATCTTTTCAAATTTTCGGTGGCTGCCCACTGCGTAGGCGTGCGCGCGCAGGAGTCCGGCAACGCACGGCTCCCGGCAGCGCCTGCAAGCCCGATGTGCGCAGGCGAGCGAGTCAGTCGCCGGCGCGCGCCGGTGTCCTTGGCACACCCGCCGGCATGCGCTGGCGGCCGCCGGCGGCGCATCAAGTTCGCATCCGCGCTCAGCGCAGGCGTCAATGCGCGCGCGCGCGTCCGGCGTCAGCGCAGGCGCCGGCGCCGGCATAGGCGCTAACGCGCGGATGAGCGCGCGCGCACCGGCGCCTGCGCTGATGCGCGGACGCGAACTTGATGCGCACGCCGGCGCGCGCGCGCACCCGGCGCGCGCCCGTCCGCGCATTAGCGTCTACGCCGACGCCGGCGTCGGCGCGCGGGCGTCAGCGCCGGCGCCTTGCGCGCCGGTCGCCGCAGCGCGCGACCTCGCTCGTCGCAGAGCGCGCGCAGTTCCTTCGCATCGGGGACGACGCACCTGCGCGCCGGTTCGCGTGTGAGGGTGAGGGGGTAAGATTGTAATTTCACAGTAAAAAAATTGTAATTTTATAATTAAAATTTTAATTTAACGGAAACTGTTTAATTGGACCTTATTGGAAGCTTTTTGTAAATGTTAAGGACCACACTGACCTATATAGTAAATGTGTGGGACCTGTTTGGCATGTTTTTAAAATTGTGGACCTGCGTGGCATGCCGAGTATACCTCAGGGGCCTTAGTGGAATTACTCCTATTTTTTATATTAAAATTTGTATAAAAAAATTTAAAAAAATTATCTATTATTATTATTATTATTTTTTTTTTTTAAATTAGTACTTTTTGATCCTGATTTTGGTTCTCGCGCCAAACAGGGACTGTGGGACTTGATTTTAACGTGCTAATAAATTGTATCAAATTGTATCAAATTGTATCGTGCTAATAAATTTAACGATAAATTACATTTGATTTTTTGAAGTTAGAAAGGGAATACAAACTCGTCTTAAATTTTAAAATTATAGTTTAAAAACAATAAGCAGCAGTTATATATCCATTATTTTTTATAGAAACTATAAAAAATAATGAAATATTTACGAAATATACTGTAAAAGTAATTTTTTAACAGCAAAAAAGTCCATAAAACTTATTTGCAATATAAACCAACCTCAGAGCCCTCATAATAATTTATATAAAATATGCAATTTCAAAAATTTAACATTTAAAATTACAATTAATTTTAAAATATAGGATACTAATTTTTTAAATAAATTTATTTACATTCAGTTATAAGGCTAAGTATCAACAATAAAAAATATTTAATTTGTAAAATTTTAAAATAAATAAATAAATTTAAAAGTTTAAAGAAAAAATATTTAAATTTGAGTTATAACTGTATATTAAAATTATAATTTTTAAAACTTTAAAAAAATAAATTCAAAATATTAAAATAAAACATACTGTGTATTTAAATGAAAATATTTTCATTTAAATTCTATCAGGGTATTAAAATTATTAAAATTTAAAAAAGTATAAATTGAACTATTTTAAAATAAAAATTTGAAATGAAAATATTTAGCTTTAATTTATAAGTATTAAAATTTAAATCGTATAAAATTAAAATTTAATCACAAATTTTTTAAAATAAAATTTTAATTTTTTCATCCTACCTCTTAAAAATAAAAATTTTAAATATTAAAATAAAAATAGAAAATTTTAAAATTATGATATTAAATTTGAAAAAAATAATTTATAAATCGAACTTTAATGTGAGAAAATTTAAAATATTTACTTTATAAATCAAACTTTTTATGTTTATAGAAATATTTACGTAATTTCTGTTCTTTACAGAATTTCATGAACAAGTTCATAGCATATTTGACTCTTAATATTAAAGTATAAAATTTTAAATATTCGATATCTTCGGTTAAAACTTTTTCAATGAATTTAGTGTATTCCTTTTTACATTTTTCATCCCAATGGGTCGGTAATTTATTAAAATAAATTTGTGCCCAATGATCATATTGAGAAACTTGTAGTTTCCAGATTTTTTTTGTATATTTTTGTGAAAATTCTTCTATAAAACATATATTTCCTATCTGCATTCGTGACAAGATTATTTCTATTCTTCATTATTATCTAAAGATTCACCAGCAAAGAATTCTAACAAAAATTTTCTTAATAGGATTATAACATCGTTTTTATTTTTATTTTTTTTATTTTTTGAAATTGAGAAAAGTTTTCTAAAGATTTTAAGACCATTGAAAGAGAACCTTAAAATTTTGAAGTTATTTTAACATAAAAACAATAGTTTAGAGTAATTTTACTTAACATTACTTAAGAGTAATTTTATTTTAAAATTAATTTAATATTTTAATGAATAATAATATATTAAAATTTAATATAATTAAATTAATATCAATTAAACTAAACTTTCAAATTAAAATATAATGTAGATAATGTGTTGTTAAATATATTAAGAAAATATGACATTAATTTTTTCTCCAATTTAATAATCAATTCTGAATGAAATTATAATTTTTTATGTTTCAAAAAAATAAAATTTGTCAATTTTTTATAAACTCAAAATCAGAATAAAAAAAATAGTTTAACATTACATAAAAAATAAAAACAATAATTTTTTTGAAATATTTTAAATAAAAAGTATTTTAAAATAAAAAATATTTTAAAATAAAAATTTGAAATGAAAATATTTAGATTTAATTTATAAGTAATTATTAAAAATTAAATAGTATAAAATTAAAATTTAATCACAAATTTTTTAAAATAAAATTTTAATTTTTCATCCTACGTCTTCAAAATAAAATTTTTAAATATTAAAATAAAAAATAAAAAATTTAAAAATTATGATATTAAATTTTAAAAAAATAATTTATAAATCGAAATTTAATATGAGAAAATTTAAAATATTTAAAATTGATGTCAAATATTTAAAAATATATATTTTTTTTCATTCTGATATTTATCTTTTAACAATCAAACTTTAAACAACTTTTATTATTAAGTTTTCGTTTTGGTATTTCAGAATTTAATTTTAAGAATTTTTTTTACGGCAAATTTAATGTTTTTGTTATTATTCGGATAGGAAAATAAATCATTGAAAGACGAAAATTATTTCAGTTTTATTTTAAAATAATAATTCTAAATTTTTATTTTTTTATTTTATATTTTGAATGTTTTTGTTTTTCAATCTTTAGTGAGAGAAAAGAGAAGATAATTGAAAGAAAGTAGCTAAAAAAATTAATATACAAAATATGATATAAAAAGTATTTTTTAATATTAAAATTTACATATTAAAAATAAAAAAATAAGATTTATTTTAATTTTTTTTTTAAAAATTAAATGTTATTTTGATAATAACAATAACTGAAATGAATTCCAACTAAATAAAATTTAAAAATCTCTTTTACAGAATTTAAATTAAAATCAGTTTATAATCTCTAGTCAAAGGAGCCTACATATAATTTACCTTAAATTTAATTTTCGTATGACGTTAATAATTCGAGTTTAAATTATGTATGACTCAGCACAGGTTGAGTCGAAATGTAAATTAACATGAGTTTAAATTATATCGAGTTAAGTTGAAGTCAGATTGTTGTCATCACCATATGGTCTGTTTATTTGTAAAGTTTAAATTTTAATTAATTTAAAATTAAACTTAAAAAAGTATTTTTTATTAAAAATTATAAATAATATGAAATAAAATTAATTATTATATTGAGATATATGAAAAATGTGAAATAAATTAATTATATGATATTATATATTTTCTTTAAAATTAAATTAAATTAAATTTAATCTGCAAAACTTAAGTAGTAGTTGGAAACTTGGAATGTTGGATGGGAGCAAATAAATTTAAGCACTCAACTGGACCACGTGGAAACTGCAGGCTTGTAGCCTTCCCAACGCGGCGGGCACCTGTCGTCTTCCACATTCGCTGTTCCTGCGGCGCATCATACCGCCAGACCATGTTTAAATTCAACCGAACTTCCTGCTTTTCTTAACATGCACCGTCAGAGGAAAGAAGCACGGGAAAAGGTCAGTTTAAGCTCCAATCTATCTCTCTCTCTCTCCATGTATTTTTTGTAGCTTCTAGTTTGTTATTAGAGAGAATTACATACATATCTCTTAAATTATCTTAAATTACATATTAAATTTTTTATTTTTTAATTTTACGACTTAACCCCCTAAATTATCCAAAAATAACATATTTAGGTTTTTCTCAAGATTTCAAAGTATGTTTTTTGCAAATACACGTATTCTACTAGTTTTCATTTTTGGATGATTTAGGGGTTAAGTTATAAAATTAAAAAATAAGGGGTTTAATATGTAATTCAAAATGATTTAAGGGGTATGTACGTAAATGCCCCTTGTTATTATTATGCAAAAATGGAATAATGTGTTGAAAATTATGATATTTGATGTTAATTTTAATCTCATATGCAGGGTTTTCAGAACCGGACCGGACCGGCCGGTTCGACCGGTTCAACCGGGAACCGGCTCAAGGTCCGGTCTGGTTTAATATTAGAATCGAAATCAAGAAAAAACCGGGTTGGACCGGCAAAAATCGGGTTGAACCGGTAAAAACCGGTCCAACCGCCAAACCGGACAAACCGGACAAACCGGAATTATTATTTGAGCTTTTTATTTTATTTTTATACATTAATATTTGGGCATTAATATTTTAATATTGATGCTATATTTTGAATAATAATTATTTTATATAATGAATGTTCAGCTAATTTATTATTTTTTTATCATGAATTTATTTCGAATTGTTATAAAAGAGACAAAGTATTTTGAATGACAAATTGACAAGAAAAGTAATTATATTTGTTTTGTTTTGTAATTTTTAATTTTTTATACATTTCTTGTAGTAGTAAATTTTTTAAATTAGTTGTACTATTTTTGTTCAAAATATTTTTTATTATATTTTAAAAATTAATCACATGTAGAAAATTTATATTTAATTATAATGTAATTATTAAATCATTCGGTTAAACCACGGTTCAACCGGTTGAACCGATAAAACCATGAACCGGTCGATTGACCGGTTCGATCTTCGGTCCGGTTCTGAAAACCTTGCTCATATGCCCTCCATCACTGAGATTGGACCTAATTCCATCTTAGTTAAACTCATCACTAAAATACCCTCATTTCCGTGGCAAGCCAACTAGCCCTAGCTCACACTTCCGCCGTGCCGTCCAGCGCTCAAATCACGCTAGGAGATTGGGAGGGGGAGGGGGAGAGGGTGATGGATCTGTCGGATCGCTTCGATCGCTGGGGGGCGAGGTCCCCGCCTAGATGGGGCGATGTCCGGTGAGTGAACTTGATCTGAAATGGCTGATGTTAGCTCAGGCAAAGGGTTTCTGGATCCTAGGGAAAATAATCCGGGGAACAGGAGAAGCAACAGAGTATTTATCATATCCTTGATCTCGATGTGCCGAGATGAGGAGAGCCATGAGGAGAAGAGGGCGAATGCTTGAAGGCTTACAAATTTGGAGCTGCAGTGCATTTTCCAAATTTTCCCAGGAAGCATCATCGCAAACTTTTTCTCATTTTTTGTATCAGGAGTTACTCGGTTTTGCAGAGAATCAATATGGAGGGCAGGGTTGATTTCTGAAGCAGCAGAGGTAGCAGCTATGGATTTAGATTGCCTGAGATTACCATCACGGTAAAGGAGCTGGCGACTTTGATTACTCTTCTCAATAACATCATTGCACCGGTTTTGTCTAGTTCTCCTTTTGGCTGCAACAAACTCCCGTCAATGCTAGATTCTTTAACAACACTCATCCAAGAGCTTTAGCTCCAACAATAAATGACGCCGCGTTTGGATTGGGGCTGGGGGTACGTAGCTTGAGATGTACTAACCTTATAAATAATTTATCTCAGTTGTGGTAGGTGATTTATTCCAAATTGTGTTTGGTTGCTAATTTGAGTTATCCCATGATTTTGCTTGGTTGTTCAATTAACTTAAAGGAAAGAATATAAAAGCAAGAGAGGTGAGGGCTAACTTAGGGCAGGGGGTGGGGTAGAAAATAGCTAGGTTAGGTCGGGTACTGTAAATGAACTTTGTTAGTTACCCTGGAGTAGGCCATGGATGAACTAGGGTAGCATGTTTGTGTTATCCCAAGATTTTTCTTGGCTATTCAATAACTTAGTTATCTTAGGTTTACTCCCAAACCGAACTTCCTGTGAGAGTTGAGCATCATCTCTTGAACAGAGAAGTTTACAAAGGTGATTCTAATGAATCAAAATAAAAGAATTGGTGAAGTGGATGGAACTGCACACGATGCAAGTGGAGGATTGCATTACTAAAGGATAGGTGAAGCTGCCAAGATGCATAAGGGCCTCATTTTTCATGTTAGAGCTCCTTTGCAACTTGGACCACCTAAGAAGGAAAAATGGGCATATATGACTTTGAGAGTTTATAACCAAAAGAGTTGGCTTCCTGTAGAGGACCCTATTTTCCATACCATTATCTCTCTTGATTGAGGTTGCCAAATGAAAAGGATAGCACTATGTTAAGCATGTTTGGGTTTCTTCTAAGGGTAGTGGAAATCCAATGCCAGCTATAATAGAAACAGTTGCTTAGGCGTGCATGACAGTGATGGATCAAGTGGATCTGTATAACAATGAAGGTTAAAGTGATGGCTGGAAAGCGATTTTCTAAAACAGAGAAAGGGTATTATGAAGTTCATGGATTTTTTTGATGGAAGAATTAGTATGGTGTGTGGGATTGGTGATGACATGGGCCACTTCAATGAGTGCATAAGAAGAGTGGATAGTGATGTGGCAGTGGGCGTTGCTGTCGACGACATCGCCAAGGAGAAGGTTGATGCAATCGATAAAAAAGTTTGATAGTGTGATATACATTGTCGAAGGTGAACTCGTGTGCACGAAATGGACGCACTTTCATTTGACAACACTGGGTATTTTGATGTTGATGTCGACAAGATCTCACCTTTCGGTGAGAAGCTTGGCTTCTTTGGTATAGGAATTGGAATTAGGTTTTCCATTGACATCTAGCGATCTTCACGAGCCAACCCATAGATGGGATTTTTGATGTTTTTGGCAGCAATAGGATTATCGCTGGTGGAGGATCAGAACAACTAGAACAAATGGCTAAGGTTATTGTGCTAGTGGACTTTGAGCGTGGTGGTGTTGGGGATGTTGACCCGTCCGCTGCCACCTTCTAATGTGGTAGTGGGGGAAGTGTACACGTTGGTGATGGATTTTTGGCAATAAGTGGAGAGGGTGGTGATGAATAGGGTCACTAGTTATTAGATGATGAAAGTGGTGGAGGTGGTGGAGGTTTGCTAAATGTAAGTGAATTTGAGATGTAAACATAAGAGATCTCAAAGTTTGTAGTGAAGGCAAAGGATATTGGGAGAAAGGTAAGGGCCAACAAATTTTTCGAAGCAGCAGCATCGACGATGATGGCAGACACTTTGGCGGCGAAGGAGGATAGTGTGGAGGTGGTGCGGTTGACTGGCTGTAGAATCAAGGTCTTTATAGGTATGTCTCTAGACAACAAATTCATCATTAGTGAAAAGGTTGCCTAGCCAGCTGCTCAAGATGTTAGATCTTGTGGGGACATCAGATCTTGTAAAAGCAATAGAGATTGGAGACAGATGTTGGAGGAAAGAAGAATCTTGCTATGGAACTTCATCTTGAGGACTTGCTTTATCTTCGCTGAAGCCTAGTTCAACTGAATTACAAATGGAGAGAAATTTCTTGATTGCTTCATTTATCTTTCGACTTGTTTCTTTAAATATTTGCCATATTTGCTCACAAGCCTCGGAGAACTACATCTATTGGAGCTTCCTTTTTAGTTGGTTCTATGCTTCAATAGGATGTGGATTAGAAACATCGATCACTTCTTTTTTTTCTTGATGCATCACCTCTCTTCTTTCTTGATGACAGATCGTCATAGATCGCGAAGGATCAAGGTTCATGTATCTTGGTCGACAATACAGTATTGATTGCTACACCCATAATAGCAAAATCGTGGTTTTGACACCAATTGTTGTAGGTCAAAATATGAGGATACTTAACAAAGGGATCTCATTTTGGCTGGACCTACCATGGTGATAGCCATGGGGATGTGGTTTTGCCTGAAAGGGGCGGTGTCTAGTGAATGCACATAGAGGTCTATCAAAGGAAGAAGGGAAAGAGGTGCAGAAACAGAGGAAGAGAACTTCCATTTATCCATGCCCCCTTCTATTACCGACTATTATCCTTTACACGAAAGGGTTGGCTACACAACTTGATACACTAGTTACATAAATTTGATACAAATCATCATTGCGTAATGCACCTTCACTTACATCACCATGATGCCCATCTAGATAGTTGTTTGTGTTATCTATGACTTTATATCATCTGTGCCTTTGCCGTCACCATTGCCTTTGTTCATGTCATGCAAGAAAGTAGAGGAGAGAGAAATCCGAAAGGGGCAGATGGATGTACTAGTTCTGCACCTTTACTCACATAACTGTGCGTTATCTTGATAGCCACCATACCTCCCTCCCCTTCCCCTTCCTCACCACCACTGCAAATCACCCCTCCCCTTTCCTTCTCAATGCCAAGAAATCCTCCTTTGAAACACCTCTAGAGCTTACTTTCTTTGCAAACATACTCAATTAGAGCCATACATGTTCTAATGTTAGGGTGGAACCCCATCACCATGCATCGACATTGGAAGAGAGAGAAAGAGAGGAGCGAGGGATAGAATAGAATGAATGGAAAGAGAGGGGGGCATTGATAACCCCAAACTCATCACAGGCACACTAGAGAAGCAGGGAGGGAGGGAGAGTGTAATATTATCGTTTCACTTATTCAGTTATTTGGTGGTCCATGGATTGAAGGAAAACATGAAATTTTATCAAACCTAATGGACCAAACAAAACGATTTTGGTTTTATTGATTTATGTGAAATTAGGATCTAGCATTTGGGACTCGATGTAATTACTCTAATGATAATACTAATAATAATGTTTAACAGTTTCACTTATAAAGAATTTCAGGTTGTTGCTCTTTGATGTGGAAGCTAAAGATTGCCGAAGGAGGGAGCCCATTGCTAACGACAATAAACAGTCATGTGGGAAGACAAATATGGGAGTTCAACCCTGAGCTTGGGTCAGCAGAGGAGATTGCAAAGGTTGAGAAAGCCCGTGATGATTTTCAAAAGAATCGATTCAAAATCAAGAATAGTGCAGATTTACTCTTGAGGCTGCAGGTAACATCTCCTTAAAAAAAGAGTCAATAGATATTAAAGTTGCCATGCAGTTTAGTTTACTAGTATTTTAAACTTTAAAACAATAATTATGAATAGTTTGCAAAGGAAAACCCTGTTGAGCTAAGGTTGCAACAAATGAAGGTCGGAGAAGATGATCAGGTGACAGATGAGGTTGTTACAACCTCTTTGAGAAGAGCTTTGAGTTTTTTCTGTTCTCTTCAAGCTCATGATGGCCACTGGCCTGCAGATTTTGGATCTCCAATGTTCCTCATGCCTGGATTGGTAAATGGATTTCTTGTTACACTAAAAATAATTGAAATTGCTAAGCTTTTACTTTTGATCATGGACAGCGGATCATCTTCTTTCTTCTAACAGATTATAACGTTATACATTACCGGGGCACTAAACATTGTTTTGTCGCCAGAGCATCAGCGCGAGATTCGTCGTTTTCTTTACAACCATCAGGTGAATATTGGGGGGAGGAGGATTCTCAATACTTATATGATTTTATTTTACCATGCTCCCTTGATGTGTAAGCTACTAAGCTTGGAATGGGCACATTGTTGTAATCTTTTAAAAGATTTAATACATCATAAGTTGGATGTAAAGCGAGGCACAATGTGGATAAGTTTGGGACTTCTATAAAAATGTTAAGTTATTCTTGTGCTATAACATACAGCATGTCTCCTTTTGATATAAAGTTAGAGCGAAAACATTTATTTTGGCAGTTCAATATGAAAAAATTATGTTTGAGGTTGTTATTCCAAACTAAAAGTCACTCTTGGCTCCATTTTTCAAATTCAGTACCTGTCTCCAACAATATACCCGCATAAAAATCTTATTTTATAAATTAAATCAGAAGAATAATCTTGAGGGCAAGCTATTGATTGTTTTCTATAGTTTTCCTATAATTATGTAATATATTATAGTCCATATTTTGAAATCTTTTATTTAGGTTCTTATTTTGAAACTGTTGGGGCCTATTAGGTTCCTATTTTGTTTTTCTTTTAAGTCCAATTTTAAATTCCAAGGACTCAAGAGAAAGATTTCAAAAAATATAGGCTAAAGTGTAATTGTAAGTAAAATGTGGGAACCTATCAGTAATTTACTTTAATAACTTTAATTTTAGCAGTGAAAATACTTATGTTTGTTTGTTATTTTAAGTGTATGTAATATATAGAAACACAAACACAGACATACGTGCAATCAGATTGCTGAATTGATGATTTACCTTGCAGAATGAAGATGGTGGCTGGGGTTTTCACATTGAAGGACATAGTTCTATGTTTGGTTCAGTGCTATCATATGTTACATTGAGGTTACTTGGTGAAGGAGAAGATGATGGCGGTGGAGCAATGACAATGGGAAGAGAGTGGATTTTGGACCATGGTGGTGCAACATATACAGCTCAATGGGGAAAATTCTGGCTTTCAGTAAAAATATAGAAGCCTCTTTTTATTGTATATAATGGGTAGATCGTTAGACAACTCTAAGAGTGGTCAGTATCAAGAGTGGTCTGACTTAGAATGTTCCCTTTTTTTTGGATAGAGGCATACCTAAAATGATTTTGGGCCATAGATATGTGAATCTAATTTTGAAGCTTGGATTTGAGATAGTTCATAAACAAGTTAACGTGAGCTTGGCCCTTAAAAATATTTTGTCAATTCCTGTTTCTTCTATTTAATGGCATTTGTTATTAATTCATTACTTCTTTGTTGCAGGTTCTTGGAGTGTTTGACTGGGCAGGGAACAACCCTCTTTTACCGGAGCTGATGTTGCTCCCATATTTTCTCCCGATTCATCCAGGTATTCTTCTTTCATCTGTTATTATATTGATGTAAAATCTCAGAAAATATTTAAGATCATGAGAACAAAACAAAATTGTATACAATAACGATGGCTAGTGGATTGCTTTGATCTATAATTAAATTAGAACAAAATGTAAGAATTATATCAAAAAGAGAAAAAAATAGTATGACTCATATGCATTAGAGAAGAGTATACATAGATAAAGTTGAACCACTTTGGCATGTAAAGCCAAAATATAAAGATGATATAAAATTTCCTTAGATTTGAAAAAGTTAAAAGGCTAAATAATTTTGTTAGAATTAAGAGTTGCCATGGACCTGAATCTTTAAGGTAAGACTATGAATGTGATGTTTTGGTGGTTGGGGTGCTCTCTATAGTGAAGCCACAAAGATAACAAGTCTTCAAATTGGTGAAACAATTGGGAATTGTTCCTTCTCTATTTCTTACTCTACCCTTACACTGAAGTAATGACTTGTGACTCAAATATTGAGGTATTGTATACTTTGGCTCGAGAACTGGTGTAGTACGAGGACTTCTCAGGAGGTCAATCATCTTGGTACTTTCCTTCGTCCTTAGTTGTCCTAGATGTTATAGGTTGATTAGCTTCCAACTGGTTCATCCTCGAATCCCAGCATTCCGTTTGAGGTCAGTTCGAAATGGACTAAATTCCAACCAAAATTTTAGAACTGGAAACCCATCTTTTTCAAGTTTAACAAGTTAACTCAAAAGATCTCAAGGAAAATGATTGATCTTGTTTGCACCTTGTCTAATCATTCGGTTGAAATATATTTTGGGGATTTTTGAAGTTTATTTGAGATAGAAAGAGAAATAAAATATATTTTAATATTATTATGTAAAATAAAGTTAAATTTTAAATTTGAAATTTGTTTAAGGTGTGAAATAATTTTTAATATTTCAATTTATATATGGTGTGAAATTAATATAAAATATTGATGAAACTATTTTTTGTAAAAGTTTAGGGTTTTGTTTGCCCCCAACCAAACAAGGTTTGTGGTTAAAACCTCTCCTCTTGTTCTGAGCTTTCGTTGTAGGAGAACAATAAGAGTGTGCGTTGTTAATATGGTTCAAAGATTGAAGATTGATTGAGTCTCAAATTGAATTAAATTTTGGTTCGAATCAGAATTGAATTGATGTAAACGAGCCGACTAACAATGTGTTATTCTTGCTCGGTATATTTTTCGATTTGATCTTAAGCCAGCATTGGATCGAATTGAGCCGACTCGAGGTTTGATTGATTTTAATAAAAATATGTTGGAAAGTTAATATTTATATAATATTTTCATAGAAATATTAGATGATTGCATATAACATAGTGGTTAGTATTCCTCCTTTCTAACCGGCTTCCCTAGGATCAAATCTTGCTACACTCGTTGATGCGCGATAGATGAATGATATTGCAGTTTTAGAGATCAACAAAATTGTATATAGCAGAATAATTATAAGTTAATGCCAAAATTTTCACAGTTTAATTTTGTAATGATTGAGAAATTAAGTTAATCCGCAAAACTAGTTCTTTTTAAAATTTTAAATAAATTGGATTGAAGGTAATTGAAAAATTACCAAGTCAAATTAGGGTACAATTCGATTTTTAACAAATCAGAAATGATAAACAGGCTTGCAGGTTCTTAGAATATTTAACCAATAGTAATTAGATTTGCACTTAATAATAACAAGTCACACAGGTAGAATAAGTTCGAGCAAATCTTAAGCTGGAAGAAAAAATTTCATGATATTCGACTCAACTATATTAAATAATTTATTGGATTTCATACTTGAGTCACAGAATTAATGGACCACCTTGCAATTTCTCCCAAATTAGGGCTTAGCAGTTGGGCGCGCTTGGTTGGAGATAGGCGTCACGGTGCGCGCGGTCGGCGGGTGCTGCATGCGGGGCCGGCAGGCTCGACGCGAGTGACATGGGCTCGTCAGACGGTATGAGCGCAGAAGCAGCAAGTGGAGAGCGAGCGTGACGGGTTGAGCAGGCGCGTGTCCGGCTGCTCGTGCGTGGGCTCGTCGGATGGAGCTGATGCGTGCGCGTCGGGTGAAGCTGGTGCGAGCACATTGTCGGCGATGTGCACTCAGTGAAGAGACGACCCAAGTGCGTTGGTTAGGCGACGTGAGCGGGTGGCGATGCGATTACGTCGGACCTGAGATGGTGAGCTGGAGTCATAAGCACGAGCCGACGAGCTGTCATAGGAGTGCAGGCCGACAAGCGTGGTGATTAGGTTGGCAAAATAAGACAAGGTGATTGCTAAGAAGGGTGCGAGATGAATGGAATCAAACTGAAAGGGGTTAAATTTGAGCGAGTAGAGTTTAGGGATTTTCACCGAATGCCCAAACTCTTTCCTTCCCGGGATATCGATTTATTGCAAAATCAGATAAGAGATAAGATAATAATTTTCATTCAACATTAAGAATAAGGGTAACAGGAAAGCATTTATATGATTCTTATACAAACTAACTCAATAAAGAAAAAATACATAATGTAGTAAGTTTCTCGTACAAATGCGAAAATACGAGGCAACATACCTAAAATAACAACCACAAGAATATAAGTAACTAATACAGAATAAATGTGAAAAATATAGTCAGCTCAAAATGGAATCTCCAATCAATCAGAATGAATAGGAAGATTTTCAATTCACCAAGTCAGCAATCCGCAACATTTATTTTTCCAAATCTGTTCTGACAGTAAGTCGATCCTTATCGAAGTGATGTAGCTAGATCTCGGTCGTCGATAATAAACTCTGCTAGAAATGAATCTACGATGGTTCGTGGTGTTCCCACCAACTCTTTCTGAGTGTAAAAGTGTTGACTCTGTCGAGTAGGGGTCTTCTTTGCTGTGATATCTTTCTAGTAAATCTGGATCAAGTTTCTGCTACTCATTTCTAGTAATTCATGAATTTTTAGATTGAGATAAACCCTTTCAACAAATTAAATAATGCTAGTATCCTTGATTTCTTGTGAAAATTATTTGCTCATCACGAATTTGCTCTATTTGTTCCTATTTATAAGCGGATTTTGTTGGTGGACACTCGGGTAATGGTCACTGTCAATGAGTAATGAAGGCTCAAACTGATTACTAAGTATTACTGTTGGCTCCTTGTATGCTACCAAGTCTGAGATATTGAAGGTTGAACTGATACCATGTGCTGGTGGTAAATTAATAACATATGCCTTTGAATTAATTTTTTTTTAAATTTCAAAAGGATCAGCTCCAAGAGTTTATAATTTCTTAACAGTTCCAGATGGGAACCACTCGAGTCAAACGCGAATCATCACATAATCTCCTTCTGAAAATTTTTGCATTTTTTTATGATAATTTGGTAATTTCTTATAAATGTCATTGCTGGCACTTATTTTTTTGTTAATCTCTTTATGTAGTTCCAGACATCCTAACATGCATAAATAATAGAATGAGATCTACAGAAACTCTAAGCTTATAATTATGCGCAATTTCGAATGGACTCATGCTTATAAACTTATTGACAGAATTATTGTATGTAGACTCGGTACGAGGTAACACAAGGTCCCAATTTTTTTTATTTTTTCCCACCAAACAATGAAGTAAGTTCCCTAAGCTACTATTGACTACTTCTGTTTGTCCATCTGTTTGAGGGTGAAGGACCGTGAAAAATTTAAGTTTCGTACTAAGGTGTCACGGGATTTTTTAGAAGCAACTGGTGAACTTAGTGTCTCGATCAAACACTATTGAGTTTGGCAACCCATGCAGTCTGACTATCTCATCAAAAAACAAACGAGTGATTTTAGGGGCATTTGATGTTTTGGAATAAGGGAGAAAATGTGTCACCTTAGGAAATCGGTCAACCATGACACATAAAATTGTGCTTATTGGCTGTCTTAGGCAATCCTATAACAAAATCTATGCTTAGATCTTGCCAAGGATGATAAGGTATCGGTGAAGACGTATAACAAAATCCTTTTTTTTTTTTGTTTTGGGACAGCATAGGTTCAACATTGACTAAGTATACGCACGACATGTCTCCTCAGACTTGGTCAATAAAATTGGTTCTCTACAGCCTCAATCTTTTTATTTCAGCCAAAGTTATCGGCTAATCCAAAGTTATCGGCCAATCAATCTTTTTATTTCAATCAAATAAGAAAGTCTTTAATGGATGTTTGTAGGGGCAGAGTCTGCGATCATGAAAAAAGTAGCCATCTTGAATTAAAAAGTCAGTGAACTCACTAAATTGTCTTTCCTTCACTGCGGTATAGATTACTCTAAAGTCAGGACAACCCTCGTAAGATTCAATGAGTTCGTCAAATCTCACGACCTCGATACTTATAGTGGATAGGAGTGAGACTTGACGACTCAAATGTGTCCATGACTTTTTTTTTGATTCTTGTTTTATGTTTAAGTACAAAGGTGTATTTTAGTAGGGATTCGACCCACTGCGCGTGCTGTGAATTCAGGTATCTTAGGGCTTCACGATCAGAGAACAGAATGAATTCATGAGGTAAGAGATAATGTCGTCAATACCTCAAGACTTGCACTACAGTATAGAACTCTTTATCGTAAGTGAAATGCTTTTACTTAGCTTCATTCAATTTCTTACTACAAAAGGCAACATGGTGGCTTTCTTGGGATACTACACCACCAATGGCAACTATTGAAGCGTCGCATGAGACTTTAAAGATCTTAGAAAAGTCTGGAAGTCTCAGAACAGGAGCTTCGGTCATCCTAACCCTTATTCCTTTGAAGGCTTTAGCAGCAACCCTTGTCCATTCGAATGACCCGTTTCGAATACAGTCGGTTATCATAGCCATAATGGTGCTAAATCCATGAATATATCTACGACAAAAAGTCACTGGTTCGTAAAAGCTGCGTATGTGATGAATACCTTGAGGAATTGAACAACTAACTATGGCACTTACCTTTTCAGGATCAACAGATACACCTTCAGATGATATTATGACGTCTAGAAAGACAACTCGATTAGTCATAAATGTGCATTTCTTTAAATTCGCATATTGGTTATCTTTTTTAAGATTTTGATAGATTTGAGATAAGTATATAACATGTTTTTCCCTAGTCCTGCTATAGATCAAGATGTCATCGAAATATACCACGACAAAGATGCCAATAAATGCCTGCAGGACTTGGGTCATCGGTCTCATGAAAGTACTAAGAGCATTAGATGACCCAAAGGGTGTCACCAATCACTCATATAAGCCATCCTTTATCTTGAAGGCAGTTTTTCATTCATCGTCGTGATAAATTCGAACTTGATGATAGTCGCTCTTAATATCGATTTTAGAGAAGATAGTGGCTCCAGCCATCATATCAAGCTTATAATCCAGGTGAGAGATGGGAAAATGATACTTGACCGTGATTTTGTTGATGATCCGACTATCTACGCACATCCTCTACGATCTGTTTTTCTTCGGAGTGAGAAGAGCTGGAATAGCGCAAGGGCTAAGGCTTTTTTGATTGAATCCTTTCTGGAGCAGTTTATCTGCTTGCGTTTTTAGCTCTGTATGTTCGGTGGAATTCAAGCAATAATGTCGAAGATTTGGTAGCATTGCTCTAGGCATGAGATCGATCGTGTATTGGATATCACACATCTGGGGTAAGCGATCGAGAAGATCTTCTGGGAACATGTCAACAAATTCCTTAAGTATAAGAATTGCTTCTGGTGGGGGTTCAACTGGATCACTCACCTTTACTTTCTTAATAGCAACAACCCAAACTAAGGAAGTTTCATCCACTCTCTTCTGAACTCTCGAGCGCTAATCAAGTGAAGGTATTTTTTTTAGGCCTCTTTCTTACTAATGGCCTTATGCGGAGAGGGACCTATCACAATCTTGTCAAATTTATAGGTGAACGCACAAGAAGTGGATCGTTCTCGAAGAGTGACATCCAAACCAACAATCAAGATCAACCTAAGATGATCCTCCCAACTTTCATAGTTTGGACGTCACACTAAACTTTGTCTTGATAGGAGTTGAATTGAATCAGGATTAAGCATTGCTCTGTAACTTTCAAGGAAGATGTATTAATTCAGGATACTTTATATGGATTAGGATGACTCTTAGGAGTTAGTCCAACCTTGGACACAATAATTGTCGCAATTACATTCACATAACCTTTACTATCAATGATAATCTTACACACCTTCTCGTTAATTTTTATGTAAGTGTGAAAGATGAAAGTTTTGCGCCAATTACCACTCTTTTTGGGCTGGATCAGAGCACGTCTGACAACTCCGATTCTAGGATCACTATGAGATTTAAGCTTGTAAGTAAATCTAACATATCGTAAATTCTCATATTTGATGACCTCAAACTCGTCAATAAGTGCCTCATCAACCACATAGGTGGGTGGGTCATCCTTATAGGCTGGAGAATCATCCTGTTCTTTTATTATAGTTCTTGTCAGATATTCAAATGCTATGTGATCGATTTCCTAACACCTGAAACAACGTATAAAACGATTACCACCACTACAAGAGGTCACTCCGATAATAGTTTTGCCTTTGTCAGTCAGGAGGCTGGTTAGTGGCTAGTGAGCCATCAGCTAGCTTGGTCCCTAAAGGAGTATACTTTGTGAGAGCTGCAATCGAGAGTGGATCAACTTTACGTAGTATGATCGACCTTGATACCTCTTTGGATTTTGGGTAACTTGATAAGCTTGCTTAATGGTTGGATTTGTCTCACAATAATTTTTGCGCTGTAAGTTGTCCCGAAGTTCATGTCGGAATTTAGAAAATGTGACTTTTGGATCCTCGTGACCACCACATGACATAAGAAATTCTCATCCCATGATTCAATAAGTTGTTGTCGAATGTGTTGCAAGATTCGCTCAACATTATTTATGTAGAACTTGGCTTGCATAGTGAGCTTTATCTTCACAAATTTAACTTTTCAATTTTGCGACATGTACCATTGATAATAATGGTCCATGTCAGTTTCCCAATTTAAGTAAGCTTTTGGGTCTAGTCGTACCATTCATAATAATAGTTTATATCAGCTTCCCAATCTAAGTAAGCCTTTGGGTTTAGACGTCCATCAAAGATAGGAGCCTCTACTTCACGCTACGCCAGTTATTATCTTCTGGCTCACGTGACTCTCGAGTCTGATAACCCATAGGCTTATTCTTTGTTCTTTTAGGTTCATAATTTTGACTAGGTCATTTGGTTTCACTTTCTTGATTATTTTGGCCCTCAAATTGATCTATCCTACTGTCTATGCAGTCTAATCTGGTTATAATATTAGCTAATGCTCTTTGGAGCTCGGGATTTATTCTACCAGTTGGTTTGGGGTCAGAAATAGAATACTCAGAACTGGAATGAGTGCGCATGTAATAAAGTAAACAAATATGATCTAATTTATTCAGATGTGAATATGTTCTAGCTTGGCCTGAAGCTTCGATACTAAATTTGATGCAGAATAAATAAATGATATTGCAGTTTCAGATATCAACAATATTGTATATACCAAAATAATCACAAATTAATGCCAAAATTTTCACGGTTCAATTTTGTAATGACGGAGAAGTTAATTAAACTCGCAAAAATTAATTTCTTTTAAAATTTTAAATAAATTGGATCGAAGATAATTGAAAAATTACCTACTCAGATTAGGGCGCAATTCGTTTCCAACAAGTCAGAAATGAGAAACAGGATTGCAGATTCTCACAATATTTAACTAACAGTAATTAAATTTACACTCAATAATGACAGGTTACACAAGTGGAATAAGTTCGAACAAAACTTAAGTTAGCAGAAAAAATTTCATGGTATTTATCTCAGATTAAATGATTTATTAGAATTTATGCCTGAGTTACAGAAGTAAAGGACCGCTTTGCAATTTCTCTCAAATTAGGGATCAATAGCTTGGCGCGTCTCGGTTGGAGGCAGTCCGGGTCGACAAGCGTGGTGATTAAATGGACAAAATGAGACAAGGCAAATGTTGAAAGGGGTGCAAGATGAATGGATTAAACTCAGAAGGGTTGAATTTTTAGGGATTCTCACCGAAGGTTCAAGCCTTTCCTATCTGGGATATCGATTCATTTCAGAGTCAGATAACCCTAAGGGAGAAAACAATAATTTTCATTCGGCATTAAGAAAATAAGGATAATAGGGAGACGTTTATATAGATTATCATACAAACTAATCAACAAAGAAAAATACATAATGCAGTAATTTCCTCACATTAACGAGAAAATATTAGACAACATGCCTGAAATAATAACCACAAAAATAGAAGTAATATAAGACAATCAAATGCATGAAAATAAATATTAGCCAAAGATGAAATTCTTCCAAATTAATCAGAATGATAGGTTTCAATCTACAAGGATCAGCAAATCTGCTGGCATCCATCTTTTCAAATCTATCCTGACAGTAAATCGTTTTACAATCGACCAGCAGTGTCGGCTAGATCTCCAGCGTGTGACGACTAAACTTTGGCAGGGAATATGAATCAACGGGGGGTTCAAATCGTGGTAACCCGCACTTTTATATTTTGAAAAATTAATTACCAACTTTGTGTGAGTTCCACCATTGTGAATGACTCTATTTAAAGTAAGGTGAAACCTTCCTATGGGAAAAGGGAAAGAGAGCTTTCGTAATTTAAAAAAAGATTTTCTCTTCTTATGGATGGTTAGATTAGAATTAAATTAAAAATTTAGTTAAGGAACAACAAATCTGAGCTGAGGGAGA
>KZ451998.1:2283042-2305163 GCA_002786265.1 Apostasia shenzhenica
ATTACACCCATTGTCCTCCCAATCTTTCAAATACTCAATAGAACCTTTAATTAAGGCCATAAGTAGGCACTTCCTGTAAACAATGTCCAAATTAAAAGACAGATTCTAATCCATCTTCTATCTTCATAGCAGAATCAGAACTCCTAAGCTAATCTGCCTTATGTAGAAATTTCTTCTAAACCTATAAGTAGTTTGTCCTTCCCTATTCTACATATTGAGTATAGTTTATTATCATTTATTTACATGTACTTTTTAGCCACTAGAAACAAGTTAAATAAAACCTAAGGGAACAAGGTTTAAGAATCTTGTACTGCCTTTAGCAATAAATCAACATCATCACGAGCTCCAGATCTTTAAAAGGACAAGAATAATAATATTTTTATTCTTTATGTCATAAAGGTTTGTCCCAACATAAAATAAAATGATAAACTATGTACTATGTGCAACTATGTAAGTAGATGTATGATCTGTGCTTGGGATTGAAGATAATATCGATGCTGCCTACGTTGATTGGAACGGTCCTTCATCATGAATGCTGGGATACCCGTCCCCATGTTCTCAAGTCATTGATATTGAAGGTGGAGTCCTCATATATTTTGGTGGGGATCGACACTAGGATGTTGGACCTCGAGTTCTGTCTAGTCATCTACATTCAACATGCTTTGGTGAGGTTTGATGTTGAGACATCATGCTTCGGGCACTCTGGGAAATTCCTCAGAGTTCCTTGAACTCACAACTCTTTGCTCGCAATAATATTCTAGAATGATTAATTATTTATATGGGAAATTCATTGAGTGGCACCTAGATGAGAGCTCCTAGTGTGTCTTTCTAATTTGATGTTCGGGCATCCAACCTCCGGTCTTTTGTATCACGCCGTGAGGTCCAACAAAATAAATTTGGTGTCATAAACTAATTGATTATGTAATGGCGAATGCACTTTTAAATCTACGACAAACAAACCAAGCGTCTATCTTAGTAGGTGAGGTCGACTGTATGAATACTTAGTTTTCATTGCACTCTATTAAATAATAAATTCTTGTTTAGCTCTCAATATGTAAGATTATTTTTTATAGTTTTTATCATATCTTTTTTGGCTTTCTCATTTTTACATGAGCAAGCTTAATAATTCAATTTTTCTTACTAGAGTTTCTATCGGAATACGATTTATATATCCAAACTGTCTAAGCCGACTTTCCCTGTGGTCATCCTCAATCAAGGCTACTTCAACGTTCTCGCGGATATACTTATTTCTGATTTTGTTCTTTCGTGTATATTCGCTGATCTACTTTAACATTTTCATTTTTTATGGTACTTATTGTGTGTTCTGATTTGTAGGCTAACATTCAACATCATATAATTTTGCTGGTTTTACAATTATTTTATAAAATTTACGTTTAAGTTTAAGTGAAAGTTTTCTATCATACAGTACGTGAGATGTATTTTCTTGCTTTATATATGCTTCTAATGACATCACCATCCATTTTACTATTATTTTGTATGATTGATTTAAAATATCTAAATCGCTTACCTTTTCTAATAACTTAATCATCAATTATCATCTTTTCACTATAAGTGCTATTTTAACTAAATTTACATTCTATATATTCAATTTTTGATTTTAAAAGACGGAAATCTTTTGATTTTAATTATTTCTCCATAACTTGAGTTTTGTATTAATTCTTTCTCTAGTCTTATTAACGAGAAAAATATCATTTGCAAAAAGCATACATCAAGATACTTTTTTTTGAGGATGTCATATCAAAACTTTCATAATTAATGTAAGGCGATATAGAGTTAAAGTTGGATCTTAGTGTAATTTAAGTGAAATAAGAAAATTATTAGTCAAATCCTCTTGTATCTGAGCGCAAATAATAACCTTTTTATATGTCGTATGAGTAATGTAAACTCCTTTTTTTTTTCTAAAACTCTTCATAGCATTTTCGTGGAGACTTTAAATCTATAATATACAAATGATTAATCAATGCAAAATATAAATTCCTCAATTTCATATTTACGTGTGTGACCATGAAGTATATACAATAATCATATTCTTAAATATTGTCATCATATAAGCACAACTTTTGATATAAATATTTTTCATATACACGCCTCAATATATATATAAATATAATTTTCTTGTACATATTCGAAAGGGTTACTTTCTGATTGTATTATAACCTATGCTGAATAGATGCTCACTTACAACTTTTAAAAGGTAACAAAATTTTAGTCTCAAGTATTGCTCTTAGTTTAAAAATTTTAGTATGAAGGGGTGAGCTTATTACTTTTCTTAATAAATGTAAATAAATGCATTAGGTTACCCAATATTATATTTGTAAGACATATGATAACTGTTTATTTGTAAGTCAATATTTAAATGTAAGTATATCTTTAAGATATATCACTAGTCAAATCTTTGAGTAGTTTTGTTTAGTAGATTTCAAATACATGCAAATAAGCAAATTCATATCATATGTGCAGATGAAATGTAATATATATTTATATATCTGATTGAATATACACAAATGAGCAGATAACATATAACTTGCTGGCTAGAATTTCATATTTCCTTAAAGAATTTACATCTTAAACAAGATTCTACTCTCAATAGAACTACGAATGGAAAGTATACTTCTCGATAAGAGTTTGAATGATTATATAGTGGAAGTTAAGAGATATGAAGACAGGAGTATAACATTAAAAATTATTATCAATTGGACAAGTATTCGCATTGTAAATGTGTATGCCTCGAAGTAAATTTGAATGCGAGTATAAAAGAATTTTTTTAAAATGATTTAGAAAAGTTAGTACAAGGGATACTTTAGATGAGATAATGTTTATCGAAAGAGATCTAAACTGATATATTGAAAGTATTGTTAAGAAATTTAATAGAATTCTTGGTGGACATGATTTTGAGGAGACTAATAAGGCGGTAAAATTATTCTAAGATTTTTTTAGCTTATGATTTTTTGATTGTTAATATTTTATTCGAGAAAAGAGATAATCATATTATCGTTTATAAAAATAAGTCTTTAAGTAGGGAATAAGATCACTTATAAGAAAATTAGATTATAAGGTCATTTTAAGTGATTATTTAACTATCAATATTAATTAATGATCTTAGATTTTAAGATGTAGTGTTGAGGAAGGAATAGTATGCTAAAATAATTCCCTCGGACTCGATGGTGGAATATAAAGCATGAGAATAGAAATATCTTTAAGGAGATAATTTTAGAACTTGGATAATGAGACATTGAAGGGGAAATTTGTTATGTGGTTGAGAGTTGATAACTGTATTCTTAAAGTTGCAAGGATATACTAAACAAGAGAAAAAGATACATATATATTCTTGCTAAGGTAGGAGATAAGAAATTAAGGAATTAATTGAAGTAAAATACATTAAAGATAAAGTTGAAAAATTATTTTTTAAGAAAAAAAGATATTCAATATAAATGAATGTATTACTTTAAAAGATTTTTCAATGATGGTTGTGCTAATATAATTTATCTTACTGAATTTAGTATTTAAAAAAAGATAGAAATTATTTTTGTATTTAGCATAATAGTGAAGCTAAAGATTGGGAGACTGTAAAAAAATGAAACGTAGAAAAGTAGTAAGATCAAATGATATTTTAATAGATATTTAGAAATGTATGAGAAATAAAAAAGTTTTTTAGCTCATTAGGTTGTTTAATATAATTTTAAAGACTAAAATAATACTAAATTCATGGAGAAAAAGTATATTATACTTATTTATAAGAATAAAAATAATGTACAAGATTATATTAACTATTGAGAAATTAAATTAATAAGGTATATTTTAAAACTTTTGGTGAAGGTGAATGAGTATAGATTCTGTCATGATACGAGAGTATCATAGAATTAGTTTGGCTTTATGCCAAATCAATTTATTATGAAAGCTATCTATTTGTTAAGAGGTTTAATGGAGATATTTAAGAGGAAAAAAGATCTATATTTCATTTTTATTGATTTTGAAAAACTTATGATGAAGTTTTTAAGAAAAGTACTTTGAAGAGCTTTAGAAAAGAAAGAGCTTTAGAAAAGAAAGAGCTGTAGAAAAGAAAGAGCTTTTCACTTCCTATATTCAAGTTGTTAAAAGTATGCATGAAAAGTTGTTACTTCTGTTCGGAGATAATGATGTTTGACTAAAGATTTTTTAATGATTGTTGGATTACATTAAGGCTTAGCTTTATGTTCGTATCTCTTTGTATTGGTTATAAAGTTCCTGATTAGAGATATTTAAGGTGAAGTATTTGGGTATATGCTTTTCACAGATGATATTCTTTTTGTTGATAATACTAGAGATAAAGTTGGGGGCAAAACTCAGGTTATGGAGAAATTACTTATAATCTAAATGTTTATTGCATCTTGAATGACCTAATGTTGTCCCCATTCACGGTTCCAGCCTTAATGCCTAGTTCATGTTGGATAAGAATTGATCCACAATTTTAGCCTTAATGCTGAATTTAGGCTGGATAAAGATGACGTGAAATAAAGATAAATATGAAATGGTAATGTCGGTGTTGAGTGGAAAATTAGTAGCCCTTAGGTTCTGATTAGTTCACAAATGAGTCCAACAGCTAACTATATTCAAAATCAGGTTTATTGCATTTTCTATCATTTAAGTAAATGTCTTTTACATTTTGATGTTCTATCTGCCTAAGACATTAAATGTAATAAGAAACTCTCTCTATTTTAATTCAATAAAAATATCAAAAAAATTAAAATTCAGAGGAATGTAAATTGATTCTCTTCTTGAAGAACAAATTTTAGTAATTGTAAGATTTTCATGTCAAAGATCATGCCAAATGCTATGCTAGCAATATGATAAAATTTACAGAGGCCTATATTTAGAATTTCTTATTATAGTAACTTAATTATCGAGAAAAAGTTTTCTTTAATTTTATCTTATTATATAAGTCTTCCAAGGGCTATTTAATTCCCAAAGTTAGCCAAATTTTTAGTTGACAATGTCAGTAACACATAATTATTATTATTTCTTGTATGTATGCAAAACTATTCAAAATACGGTCATTTTAATTGTATGGAATGCTCAAGTTTATTAATTACACATATTCGGTATTGGTTATTGCAATTTGTGTTAGGAATACATTTCAATGGGATTATACTCGATAACATAGTTTGATTTGTTGACTGCGCTTCCCCTTTTTGGCAAAGATAAGATTCATGTTGCGTGCTCTCCTATGTATACTTTTTTTGGGAGTGTGGGGGTGCATAAATTGCTTCTGCATCACCACTCGCTTTGTCTACCTACATTTTTGGGAGTTTCTCTTACCATTTCCTTGGTCAGCAGGATGGGCTATCATCTGACCAAGATTGGGCTATCATCTCCTTGTGGTCATGGGTGATGATGCTCTTCTTTTTTTCTCTCTTTCTCTTTCTCTCTCTCTGTCTCCCTCCCTCCCTCCCTCTTTCTCTCTCATTCTTTCTCTCTTTCATGCCTAAATTTCTTGGAGAGTTTTTTTTGTGTGCGTGTCTTTAAAGCGACAGTGGTGGTGTGCCACTACATGGCTTGGGATTGGGTGCTCGGATACCACTTGATCCTAGATCGAGATCATGAAGGGTCATGGACGATGATAAAACTGATTATAAAATGAATAGATCTGAATTGGAGATCAAAGAAGTTGAAGACATGGTTGCTCTCTCAAGAATCTGAGACAAGCTTGCTGGTTATCTTGGCATTTCACTTTTCAACTCCATTTCTTTCGGGTTGCAGATGACGACAATAAAATGATCAAAATGTTGAAAAGATTTGAAGTGGAAATAGTAGATGATGAACATAGAGGTATTCTCTAAAGAATTCGATACATGCTTATAGGTTAGGTTGACAATTCATTTGATTCCATTTCATCCTTCTTAATCAACTTAGGGTTCATATTTCATCTCTTATCCTGTTTTCTAAACTACCATTTCATCTTGTCTCTATTTTGCACATTCCCGATGTATAGGAAAGGACACCCTAATCTGGTAGACATAAGCCATCCACTTCATGTATCACGCTTGTTGTAGCTTACTCTTTTTGAAATAATGTTGGGGTTAGTGATCAATATGGATTGTTGTTGTAGAGTGTAGAAATGAGGCTAGAAGGGGTATGAATAGACTTTAAATAACGTTTTAATTTACTTTTATTACAATTATCTCAAAAGTTAGCAATTAGCAAGTGGAAGCAATGTACCAATATTTACATACAGAATGAATGAATAATGAGATGAAAGCAAGATATAAGTGCAATGTAAGTAAATGAGGCCAAGATAAAACAATGTTTAGCTCAATCCCGAGTCTACATCCATTTCAACGTAATCTAACTGTTCAACTGTACTAAAAGCATTGCTTTGGTCAAAGACGGAGAAACCCGTGCATTATCCTCTTCACTCAAGGCTTTCCTCTTTTCTTTAGAAAACAAATCTCACCTCCCCTAGATTACACATTAGGGGCCCTCTTGATATTCCATGTGAAGGAACCCTAAGCACCTCCTTTAATCACCCAATTAATGGAAAATATTTTTATGTTCAGGCCTATTCAGGCCAATGCTAGGTCCAAGCTTGGTCCGAAATTTAGTTAGGTTGGGTCGAGTCGGGTTAAAATAAATAATTGAGCCTCAACTTATTGCCCAAGCCTCTTTTTTTTTTTGATCGGGCCGTGCCCACCTCTACTTTTTCATACAACCATTAATTTGTTATATATGTGTTGTATGCATACAAATATGGCTTCTATATCTATATGATTCTTTAGTTCATTTTCTAAAATATATGATTGTGTTTAGATTATCATTTGTTTTATTTACAGGTCGCATGTGGATATTATCTCGGACGGTTTATTTACCCATGGCTTATTTATATGCAAAGAGATTTGTTGGTCAAATTACACCAGTAATTTTATCACTAAGGGAGGAGCTTTATCACTTGCCCTATGAAAAGATAGATTGGAACAAAGCAAGAAACCAATGCGCCAAGGTTTGCTAGATTCTTATAACTAAATATCTTTTACATACGCATAGGATATGGGTTGTAATCAATAGAAAGGATTTCAAATTATTATTTTTATTTTACTAAATAAAATGTCTTTTACTTGGAGTACATGTGTCGCTAATTTATTAAAAAATAGACCTTCATTTTTCAATATCACCTTGTATCCTCGAATAGATAAACTTCTTTTATAACTTAGCCGCCTCCATTTAGTGGAACTTTTCCCTATTTTAACCAATTCGATGATGGTACTCAATTATTTGCAACAGTTGACTCCATAGAATGACATAGAACCCTGCACGTGAGCCCAATAATTTTCTCTAACTTCTTTGATGTAGGATGTTATTCTTTTCTGCCCCTTATCTTCCTCAGAGATTCCTAGGAGTTACACTTAGTCTAGGCCGTTCCTCCTAATGCTCACTCACTAGT
Source organism: Apostasia shenzhenica (assembly GCA_002786265.1). Lineage (NCBI taxonomy): Eukaryota > Viridiplantae > Streptophyta > Magnoliopsida > Asparagales > Orchidaceae > Apostasia > Apostasia shenzhenica. Next base: position 2,290,478 of record KZ451998.1, read on the forward strand.
TACTACACTCATTGTACCAGGTTGTTACATCTTTAGCCATGGCTCACGTTTTGAGGACGAACCTGTAGAAGACAATTCTTGAGTCTTTTGGTACATTATATCATGAATGTTTTCATTATCAAAGCCTAAATTCTCGAATGTCGCTTTACTTTGGCACTCTACAACTTTGTATGATCTTTAGCCCTATTAATCCTGATATAAGAGTAGTAGATCAATGATTTGTTATATATATCTTTTCATTATATTTTAAATTATAAAAGAGACTAGTAAATGCTTGTCATTTGAAACTTAAGTATAGGTGTTCACAGGTGAAATTAGAAGTAAATATTACACTTTTATTAGTTATCTTAATAACATTCTCTATTTTAATATAGTTTGTTACATTATGTTTCTTGTTTAACTGCTATAGGTGGATTTGTACGTTCCCCGTCCCTTGGTTCAAGATTTCATGTGGGCGACTTTAAAGAATATTGAACCGTTTTTTCATTATTGGCCTGTTAACAAGTTGAGGGAGAAAGCTCTTCGCAATGCAATGGAACACATACATTATGAAGATGAAAGTTCTAGATATATTTGTCTAGGCTCTGTAAATAAGGTAAGAATGCAAGAGAGCTAACTAACTTTAAAAATCTTTTGAAAATTCAAAAAAATTCTTTTGTTGTTCAATTGAAATCTTAGTCAATTACATTAAAATACCTCCAACTACATAACTCTCGTTTCCTCAACACTACATGCTACTTACAGAGCTCCTGTTTCCTCAACATTACAAGTAAGCTACTAATTTTTTCTGGGTGTTATATTTATGACGCATAAAACTGTTTTATTTATATATTAGACATTCAAAATATAAATATTACTATGGAAATATCTTAAATACATTAATATTACTTGCTCCATGCAGTGGTCGTCATAAAATGGTAATCTTGAAATTTTAAGTTATATGATTGAGAGTTTGTAATTATGAAATGTTATGTTTGTATTATGTATTACTAAAATCATATTACTAATGTTTATATTAATGAGTTATATTCTGCATCTATTATTTATTTTTAAATTATTTATGTGAACAAATCATGGCTAGCCACTAATATAATGTTGGTTAATGATTAGTCTAATTATAATTAAATCAAGTGAGGTAGAAGATGATTGATGGAAATCATAGTTAAGCTTGTCAACGGGCCACATCATGATCTGATCTGATTTGAGTTTCGATTTGATTATCTTATTAAACGAAATATTTTTTTGATCCGAAATATTAATTCAAAGTTCGACCTGGTCCGTTTATATATTGAGCGAGTCAGATTCGGGGTAGCATTGATCCGATCTGATAAAAATTCAATCCTTTTTTCTTTAAATAATATTATTTAATTTTATTAATTCTTATAATAATTAATAGAAAAATAAAATATAAAACTTAAGGTTAATTTTTATGTAAATTTAGTTATATAAAATTTAATTAGATGATTTTATATTATTAATTTATGTTATGTTTAAATTTTTTTGACTGATTTTATTAAGATTCTGATTTTATAAATTTTTGTTTTTAATATTATTTTAAAAATTAAGTATTTTATTTCTTTTATAATTTTTTTACATATGTTATTACTCTTTTTTTAGATATATAATTTTTGTGATAATTTAAAATAATATATGAATGTTTTAAATTAAGTTTATTAAAATTAATTTTCTTAATAGAAATAAATGATGTTAAATGTATTTTATTTTTTATATTTTTAATTTATATTTAAGGTTAATTATTTGATTACATGTGGTTTAATTAATATTATTATTGCTATACATATAAATTTAAAATGAATGAAAGATTCTCACATTTTTAAAGAAAACCAGTAGCTTATGTTATAAATTATAGTTAATATACGTTTCGGGCTGACCCAAAATTTGATCTGAAAACCCGATCCGTCACGGGTCATGGATGGGATTTGGGTCGACGCCGATCCAATCAGATTTTTTATTTGATTCGGTTGTCTTCCAAGTCGGATTCGGGTCGGAGCTAATTTGATCCGAATTCGACCGGTTGACAGACTTAATCATAGTGTGAGGTCAGTAATATTAATATTTATATTGTGGGTGTTTAATAAGTAAATAAAATAATTTTATGTATCTTGTATGTGAGTTCCCCTTTTTTATTCCCGTATAAGTCTCATTTACTTTTAAATACCATAAAGTAGTTTTACTTTTATCTTTCATTATTAGTTCTATTATTATAAGTTGAGCTCTAATTGGGTTAACTTCTTCCCAGTATTTGTAAGTTGGTAAAATCGCATATTCAATTGACAAATTTTGTTAAAGTAAATCCTAATCTTTAAAATTCTATTGAACAATCACATTATGTTTAATTGGATGGAATGTAATAAGCTGGAATGGAATTGTTATTCCATGATAATAGAATTATCATTTTATGAAAACAAAATGACAGTTCTTTTGTTTACTTATATGGAATAGAATAAAGAATAAGAAGTGAGTAGAAAAAAAATATTAGAACACCCATAAGTAAAACTTAATTGAAATTATATATATTATTAATATTAAATTTAATTTTACACGATAATTTAGATATTTGTAGTTCTGTGTACATATATGTTTTCACGCGCACATATATACATGTATGCATGTATATGCGTATATGTACACGTATGCATATGCATGTATACATATGCATATATTGTCAATATATATTCTTCTTTCCTTATTTTGTATATCCCTTGATTATCTCTCTAAGATCTTCATTATTATTGTATATATTCCTGTTGTAATTCTTCCTATATTAGACCTTAAGATTAAGGGATTTGATCATTCTTAATGTCTATATATATTGTAATTCTCCTAGTGAAAAGACAAAACATTTCAGAAATTCTCTTTTCTTTTATTTTTTGTCATATATGTGTATGTGTCCATATACCTACATATATATATGTATATGCACGTGCATACATATAGGTAAATGTTTATGTATATATGCCTATATGTACACATATGTGTACAGATATACGTAAATGTATATGCATATATGTAATATATACTACTTGAATAAATATATGTACGCAAATGCATATATGTATGTGAATATGTATACGTGTACGTACGCAAATAAGTATGTCATAGGTGGCGAATATGTACGTGAATATGCATATACATACGCAAAATATGTATGTGAACATGTATGCATATATGTACATGAATACATATAATACTCAGATATGTATACATATGCATATGCATATAGTATATGAATACTTATACTATGCTTATATGTACACTATATGTATACTATATGAACATATTTACGCATCTGAATAGGTATATGTATGTATGTATGGGTATATATATGTATGTATGGGTATATATATTTATATATGTATATATAATGTATGTGTATGAATGATAGTATTTTTGGAATAATATTTCTATTTCACAAGAAATAGCTATTTATTTGGTGGGGAAAAAGAATGACTTATATGAAATGTAGAGTAGAGATTCATGTAAAATAGCTATTTCACTAAAGTAAAAATGGGAATAGTTATGTCATAAGGAATATGGGTGGAATGAAATAACCATTCTATCCAAGCAATTGCAGTCTCAATGTCATTTTGTGATGTATAAAATATCAAAAATTTACTGTCAAAACTATAATTGTCTAAGATAGGTTTTAGCAATACCCTTCGATAAATTGTAGGTTATTCTATGGTGTTTAAAAGAATTGAGGGGCATAGTTATAAACCTAGGCTTCTGTTTGTTTGGCATTTCAAAATTAACCTGGTTTAATTTTAAACAGGCATATCACATCACACAAAATTTAATATTAAAATTTAACTTTAACTAACTTATATTACATCTCTCATATCTCTCAACATAATAACTAACTTTGTATCACATCTCTTACATATCCCAACATAATAATTAACTTTATTTCACATCATTCACAACTTTTAATAAAAAATATCTCTATCTAAATTAAATTTTAACCTTATTAAATTTAAACCTTACAAACAAGCAGGCCCAAATGTTGAAGATACAGATGTGTAAGATTTTAAGGATTGGGTATGTAATGGTTCTAAATTTGAATTGGTGGTGAACTAAAGACACTGTTGCTAACTTGAACTTGACAGGCCATAAATATGCTATGTTGCTGGGTTGAGGACCCGAACTCGGAGGCTTTTAGGATGCACCTTGAAAGAATCTATGATTATTTGTGGCTTGCTGAAGATGGAATGAAAATGCGGGTATAAATATACAGTTACAGTACTTTTAGAATAATGTGATGCTTAGCTGATAGCGCTGAGCCAACTTCAAACAATGGCAGGCATACAATGGTACTCAACTGTGGGACACAGTTCTTGCCATCCAAGCAATTATGTCAACAAAATTTTCCAAAGATTATGGTCCTACTCTTAGAAAAGCACACAACTTCATTAAGCAAACACAGGTTGGATGTCTGAATTGAAAGCAAGATCCAAGTTATTTGCATCATTTCAATTACATCTTTTACATCATTTCACTTAACATCTTTTATTTGAGAAAGTAGAAGTTTCAAAAAGAATTGACGCTTTTTTTGAATGAAAATGCTTGATCTGTACGGTATGATTGGAATGTCATTATCAAGGAAACTACCCGAGGGATAGTTTGAGTGTAAATCTTGAAAATTTGATTACTGGAAGTAGCCTAAGGTAGATTAGCCCATATTATTATCTTACGTTAAAGAGATAAGAGTATTGGGAAGGAATAGATATTGACAGGGGATGTGCTGGCAATAACTAGTATGAAAATTCAATAAAATGACCTCAAAACTAAAGCTAGCACCCCCGCAAGCTTGAACAACATTTAGCATAAAAAATGTGAGGTTAAGCTTTTGTTTTGATGAGACTATAGTTGATTATGATTTTTCTGAAGTACTCTTATTAACCTTCTCACTACAGACTCTAGAAGATCCCCCAGGAAAACTTAGCTATTGGTATAGACATATTTCTAAAGGATCATGGGCCTTCTCGACTGCAGACAATGGGCATCCAGTTTCAGATTGCACAGCAGAAGGATTAAAAGTGAGTGGTTTGAAACATTCTTCAAGTATGTCTTGATAGATAATTCGTCATGATGACATTGACTATGCTTTTGAAAGACTGCACTCATGTTATCAAAAGTTTCTCCGGAAGTCGTGGGTGAAAAATTGGAGACAGAGCGGCTTCATGATGCTGTGAATGTCATTCTTTCTTTCATGGTAAGTTAGAGGTATTATGAACCAAATGTAAATAATAACAAAATCACCATGTCAGTGGCCAGAGAATGCATGTTTAGTAAGATATTCTTATCCAAGTTCATGATTTCAACTATGTTGTCAACTAACAATGTCTTAATGCTATATAAAATGCATTCATAACAATTCTTTGATTACATGCTTCCATTGTGACTTTCCTATGGTATAACAAGAATCAATTAGTGGCTTGTGTTCTATTCCTTGTGAATGCAGAATAAAAATGGTGGTTTTGGGAGTTACGAACTGCAAAAATCATATTCCTGGTTAGAGGTCTGTAATCTTTTATTCTCTTGCAGTGTTCATACATGTTTTTCTCTTTCTTATTTTCTTTTGGTTGGTTGGTTCAGACAACAGTTGTTTTTGGTTGCAAGGTTTCTTTATTTATTTAGCTTTTCTAAAGAAGATTATTCCACTTCAAATGATACATTACTCAAAGTTTTTGATAAAATATGTATCTCAACCCTCGTGCTCATCTTGGTGCTTAGAACAGTGTTGGAATTAGAATATCTTCTTTGAAGCAGACATATAATAAATTATTCATAAAAGAAATTAATGGAATAAGAATACACTACTTTTAAGGCTGCACAAAAAAACTGTTGCTTTTAAAGTGCCACTGTCACAAACTTGGAGAGTTACTTTTTAAGTATATTAATCACGAGTTTGAAATGGATTTTTTTTGGAGACAATTAATTATTGTTTTCAAAGTGAATTAGTCACTATTTGGAAAGGGACATGTGCCCTGCTCACGCTCCCTTCCTGAGGTTCGCTCAGGCTTAGAACCATTTTTCTTATCATTAGTCCAAAAGATCTGTGAGAATACTTGTGGAGGAAAACCATTCTTCGATGGGACACGCCTGAAAAGTTTTACACTGCTTGTTAAGGTGCAATCTTTGGCAGTTAATTAATTATATCCGTTAGGATAACTTCTAACAACTTAAATAATGCTGATGCAATAGTGTTCGTAGATGCATCTACATGGAACACTTCCAGAAGTAGAATCAAATGTTGAACAGATAGAAAGGAATATAATTACTTTACAAAATAGAAGCATGAACTAACAAAGCCATATATTTTGCATTAAGCTTTGAATATGTAATGAAATTCAGATGTTTTATCTTACAGATGCTCAATCCATCAGAAACATTTGAAAATATCATTGTTGATCACCCGTAAGATTCTAAAACCTAAACTTTTGTTTTAGTTTGTTCTTTTGAAATTTATTAGCATATATATGGTATGCCAATATTCAATTGTAGATGTGTGGAATGTACATCAGCATCAATTCAAGCCTTAGCAGCATTTAAAAAGCAGTATCCTATGCATCGAAGAGATGAAGTAGAGAATTGCATAAGAAAAGCTGCTGCTTTCATAGAGAAGATACAACGACCAGATGGTTCATGGTATAAATCAACTCTTATTCATTTAATTTTTGTTGAACCTTAAGATTTAATGTTTTTATTTTCAAGGTCATTTTCAAATGAGTTCTTGCTGTCACTACAATTTTTGTCTGTTGAGTTTCATTATTTATTACTTCATAGACAGTCTCAAACCATATTAAAAGAGGTTGATAGGTGATTGATAGCTAGCATATCTTAATTGTGATAAATATTACTGATGAAGAGAGGCCATCTTGTTATTAATGCGTCATTTTAATCTACAAAGTAGATCACTGAAATATTTCCCTCAGGTATGGCAGTTGGGGTATTTGTTTCACCTATGGAACATGGTTTGGAGTAGCAGGATTGGTTGCCGCTGGAAGGACATTTAGCAACAGCTCTTGCATCCGTAAAGCCTGTAACTTTTTATTGTCAAAACAACTACTGTCAGGTGGTTGGGGGGAAAGCTATCTATCGTACCAAAATAAGGTAAAATCTTTGATAGATTCAAAAAAGAACCGCAAAGTCCCCATTATATATTGTATACGTCACTATATATTATGCATTTACAATATGAGAATAATCTCGCATACCAAATACAAAATATTCTTCTTTGTCCAAAACATTTTTTATTGTATATTTGGTAGATCTAAATTGTAGCCGACTCTACCTAGTGGGATAAAAGTTTTGTTGTTGTATTTGGTTGATCTAAATATGGATAGTATAATACATACATTTTATATTTGTTAGTCCTAAATGTAGACTGCTGTGGGTAGATGTGAAAATTAGTTTGAAGGATGTGATAGTGTGGTTTTGTGAAAATGTTAGCTAGCTACCTATTTAAAAGTATATAGTACACAAGGAGCTCTCCACGTCGTATATCTCCAATGAAAATGATGATAAAGCTCAACGTGTTTGGTATGAGCACATTGGATTGGATTAGCAACCAAATAAGTTGCACTTAGAATATGTTTGGTGTGCGCATGTAGGATTGGATTAGCAACCAAATTAGCAATAACATTATCAAACTAGAGCTAAGCAGGGTACAAGCATATATTTATATTCCTTCTTAAAACTTGAACTAGATATCGTGGACTTTTCTTAGTCAACCAATAGTTGAATTGGGACTTAGAAACAAACAATATCTAGCATTAGATTGATGAGTATCAAGGCATTCTTTCCAATCATTATCTGCATATATAATAACACAAGGATTTTTTTCAAGCTAAATAGTGAAGTCCATGGTGAACTGGTCCTTTGACAATGCAAAGAATGTAATTCACTACCTGGAAATTTGGTTGCCATGGTGCATGAAGAAATTGAGTTACGAGATTCAGGACATACAGAAGATTAGATTGTGTGAAGGTGAATTACTAAAAAGCACCAACTTTCTGACAATAGATGTTCGAATCAAGTGGGAAATATGTACTCTAAAGTATGAGTTGGAAACTTCAAAACCCAAAAGATGGTGAAGAGACCCTAAACCCTTCATAGAAAACTCATCTTAAGGATATGTACTCTAGAGGATGATGAATTTTCAATTACAATAATATCATCAACATATAATAATAGCACAAGAGTATCATGCGAAGACGAGTATGCAAAGAGGAAGGGATCAATAAAGCTGATGTGAAAATCGTGTTCCTATAGGAAAGATGCAAAACACTAAAATTATCCTTGATGGGCCTAATTAAGGCCACTTAGGGCTTTAGTTTTTAGAGATAAAGGGGACTTGTGTTGCTAAAAAAATCAAAAAGACTATCTCACATGCACCTCTTCCTTGAGGTTACCTCATGTCATTTGACATAAGGTTACCTAAGAGACTACCCCTAAGCTAGCTTTATGTTTGTGCAATTTCAAAAACTAACATTTCCGTGTCCTGTTGATTTGATTGTGCTCTGGGAGGAGAGGTGATAATGCCCAAGCAATGGGATGTTGTCGCTAAGTTATCAAAGTTTTAGGTACATGTCTTCTTTTCTACTCAAGTTTTCTTTTTTTTCTCTTAATTGTCTCGTTGTTCTCTTTTCATTTTTTTTTTGATTTTTGTGATGGATAGTTGTGTAATATATGGTTTTTAGATCTGGTTATTCTGCTCGTATGATCTTTCTACTTTTTTGTCAACAAGCCTCGAGTGTTCAACTCATATAAGCTTTTTCTTGGTTTCTCTTAATACTAATGAACAAAGAATATCATCAAATAATAAATAGTTCCTCGTATTGTGTCCTGAAGTAGATGGTATCAAACTAAGGTTTAGTCTAAACAGACACATCAGGCATAAACATTTTGTTTACTCGACAGAGAGAATTGTATTAACTATGGCGACTTTTACCACTAGAAAGAAGGTCTAGTCAAAATCTATTCTGGCTTGTTGTTTGAATCTTGGGCTACTAAACGAATAAGGATATTGAGAGCCTTCTGTTAAAAATGCGAATTATTTTGGATGACTAGAATATCAAGAAGAATGTACTTTAAAGGGATCATTAAGAATAGATGTGTGCTTAAGAATTATTTGGTGTGTCTATGTTTAGTTATAGTGGGATCCACGAATATATTAATTTGTGTTGTCTAACTTGTAATTGACTGTTTAGGCGAATGACTTGGCAAAGAATTAGTAGTACTCGGTTCATTGGCTAGAATGATTAGATTGACTTAGGGCTAAGCCTTTCACTGATAAGTATATTGAATAAGCTGATGTGAGCTAGTGACATACGTGCTAATAGGTTCTCCTGCAATAGTGGTAGCATCCTTATGGGACACGAAGGTATTGATAGTATTAGTAAGAGGTGATTCTAGTGCAACAACTAATGCAAAGAAGATTGAGACGTCGGTAGGGTATGATGCTATATTGTGTACATATCAAACTAAAGCTAAGAGATAATGTCAAGTGTGGAAGAATGAATGTTGTACAAATGTGGATTGTTAATTATGTTTGAGCACATTAATGGAAGAATGAATGTTGTACAAATGTGGATTGTTAATTATGTTTGAGCACATTAATGGAAGTAGTTGCGGTAATTGATTGTTTTGAAAAATAATTCAAGCAAAAGTATGAAAAAATAGATCCAATAAAGTAGACATGACATTGTATGAATGCTTTATTAGAACATTGATAAAGGCAGTGTAACCCCCTTTTGTGTTTCTAAAACTGTACAAGAAGTACTTGCGCTAGAGAACATGGATGGAGCTTATGCACTGGATTGCTTTGAATAATTGGATAAGATATACATCCAAAGGACCGGAATGAGTTGCAAGTTGGAGGAGAACAATTACATAAAAAGTTGTAATGTGATTTTGTATTTAAAATATTTTAGGTTAGCAAACCATTAGGCAGAAAAATGGTAATTTATTGTGTTTGCCTTAGAGACAAGCAACACATTTATAAAAATGTTATATTTATCTGACAATGTGAATCGGTTTCTAGTTTTTAATAAGTTACAACACATTGACTAGGGTGACCTAATTGCCTATGCCATAACTCAAGGTTAGATTGGATAGCATGAAAGGTCATTTTATTTTAGTCTTCAACACTTACAACTCTTGAGGAAATGGGATAGAAGGCAGGAACGAAGACTACTACCAAAGGAGCTTCGTCTTTGTATAGAAGCCCTCCATAGAAAAATATTTGTGTTCAATTCCATAAAACAATGATTCTCTTCAAAATTGTCTAAAAGATATGAGATTTTTCTTGATAGAAGGAACAACTAACATGTATTTATGTGTTGAATGAATGTTAAGTGAATGCAATTAGTATCACGGCTTTACAAATTTTACAATGCTTTGCATTTCCTATTAAGGATGTGGTCCTAATCTTATGTAAAGAGGGCTGAAAGAATACTTAGTGTCGCAATCATATGATTATAATCGCTTGTGTTTGGATAACCAAATATTTTGCGCTCTCTGCATCAGAAATAGAGTGGTAGCAAAGAATTGGATATATCATAGGATACAAAGTAATGCTTGAACCTCTGCGTACATTTAATTGCAGAATGATTAAACTTGACACTGATTTGACATTGGGTTTTAGTGATGGTAAATTTAGGTATTTGAGTTTGTCGTCATACTTTAGGTGGTTATGTAGAATGTGGGGCACGGTAATGCTCTAGAGTGGCATAATGTGCGTGGGACCATATAAATTATATTAGGCACAATTTTACCACTTGATTATTGACCTTCATGATTATCTCTACTTGACTTTATCCCCTTGCCACCTGTTGTTTTCCACATCCACTAGCTCGAGTGGCAACAAAGGCTAAACTGTCAGCAAAGTAAGGAGGCTGTGATTGTGTGGAAGCTGCAATGCTTATGTTGTTGCTTTCTATTGAAGCGGAACAAGCTTGAGATCCTTAAGAGTAGGAAGAGTACCTAACATAGTGATTATAGTCATAACGCTCTCTATTATCTTTAATAACCATGGAAGAATAGTTCATGACTGGATTCACGATCAATCCCATGGTGCTAATGGAGCAAAATGTTTTTTTATCAGCTCTCTTTAGTTTTGAGGATACAAATTGGTAAACATGTCTTGGGTCCCGTTCCTTGAAGCATGTTAAGTTAGCTCTCCAAGCTGAAATTCCATAGCAGTGGTGAGTGCTTCTAAATAGTGAGCCACATGTCTTGAGAAGATGTCTTTGTGCCAGAAAGAATGTGTTGAAAGAGATATTGAGGCTGCCAATCACATCTGAATAATATTGTCCTTTTTCTTCTAATTCTCAAAAGCATGATTTGAAGGGTACTCTTTTCATCATCTTCAAGGAAAGGAGATCGTCCCACAACAATGCCATTGGCTTAGCCAAGATCCTTGAATGCAGAAAGAGCATTACATCACAATAATGTGACTCTTGGCATTCCAAAGAAGAGAGTTCATGTTGTTAAGGTCCAAAGTAATGAGAATCTTGATATTCATGACACAAAGGGGAGTAGAATTGACAAGCATAGAAATATATGCTATTACGTCGACAATGATTAAAGAAGCCGACTACAAATAGATTGATTTGGCATTCTTCATTTCAATTCAGAGATGTAGTGGCATAGATAGTATCATATCAAAGAAAATACTTCAAATCAAAGAGTGGTGATGGCTACAACATTAGGTCAAAGAAGTAGCTGTAGCTTTAGATCGGAGAAGCGAGTGCAATGACGATGGAGGCTTCAAGTTGCAAGAGAAGTGACAATAGCTGCAGGTTAGATTGTATGTGTGGCAATGAAAAACTTAGGTGGCAAGGATCGACTCTAATACCATGAAAAATTTAGAAAAAAGGACCCCGGTGCCCCTATTCTACTCATCACTCTATATAATACATTTAAAAAAATGACTAAAATTTCATTACTGCATATAAAATATTCTCATTTATACAACACTTTCTCTGTTCTATATTTGGCTGATCTAAATGTAGATAATGTAATGCAAATATTCTATTCTCATACTTTTCAAATCTTATAATAATTTTCTTTTACTCATTAAAATTTTACGTTTGCATGATAGTTCACAATACTTTCATAATTTAAGCATCTTTCATTTTGCAGCAATGAAGTCCTTATTTTCTTCAAAGCTTTGTATGTTTTCCAATTAGTTCATTAGAATAAGAAATGTGATGGGACTTCATTTTTGTTATGAAATATGTCCTTTTTATAATTTAATCTCACTGTTCCGTCACCTACGCACGTTAAAACACAACTTCAGAGTTTTAGATTCTTTTTTAACATACTAAAATTTGCTTTAGGTTTTGTAAGTATCATGTTAAAAATATAGCTTTGTTTTCACATATATTCAGACATATACAAACCTCAAAGATGGCAAATCCCATGCAGTGAATACAGCTTGGGCCATGTTGGCTCTTCTAGGAGCCGGACAGGTTTGTCATCACTCCTTTTTTACTTATTGTGAACTTTTATATGCCAAGGATATTTTCTTCCGAGTCTTGTTGTCGGCTGCCACATACATGCAACTCTCAGCTTTTAAAGTTGATGTAATTGGGTCTGATATATTTTTTCAAATCAAATACTTCTATGGAATTTTCTATTAAATTTGTGCTATTATCAAACCTCTTTTTCCTAAAGCACATTCATGCATTGATGGGTTTTGGTTTTTTTTTTTTTTTTAAGGTCGATGCTCTTTCACATTAGAGAGGCACATAAGTAAACAGACTGGTGATGGGTTTTAGCAAAGATTTCACGGTTACTTGAGAAATTTTCTATTGAAATAGTTGGCAAATGAAAGAACTGGATATTAAACATCATCTTATCTATATCTATATTATATATAAAAGTGTGAGTTTAGCAAGAGAAAAAAATCTTATCTGTATTTTTTAAATTTAAAAATTCACAAAAGAAGCTGTAATTTCATTTTAGTCTCAACTTTTTGACTTTCTTACAAATAGGTCCAAATTATTTATATTTAAGTCTAATTTTTTTTCTTCAAGTTATCATATTTATATTTAAGTCCAAAAAACACTGAAATGGCATTTTAGTCTCAACTTTTCCTTCTCCTTACAAATAGATCCAAATTATTTATATTTAAATCCTTTTTTTTTTTAAATTATCATATTTATATTTAAGTCCAAATAAAAACAAACTTCAGCAGTTTGAGGACACACATTTCACATTTTTGATGAAAGACAAAGTGTCATGAAATGGATACGAATTGCAGTGGTTTGTGGACTCGTAGATAATAAAATAGGACAAGTATTTAATTCCAATTTTTTTTTCAGGTTATCACATTTATATTTAAGTCCATATACTTTATATTTTCAATGAACGCCGAAGTGTCATGGTTTTTTTCAAGTTATCATATTTATATTTAAGTCCAAAAAAGCTAAAATTATATTTTGGTCTCAACTTTTTTACCTCCTTATATACTAATTATCAAGTCCATGATTACTTTATAAATTTAATAATTCAATTTATTTCACTTTGGGCACTGGGTTTCTCAATCAATCACCTCAAAGGCCTTAATCATATTGGAGATCGTCACCTCCCCGTGAGTAACCTTTTCAAATTACATCACAGGACTCCGTCATGTCAATTATCATTAGGAACCTTTCTCAATGGCTTCTATTAGCCATTTTTATGAAGTCGTCACTCCATTAGCCCGAAAGGGCATTGGATGCCGTCGCGTCAATATCATATAATTTAAGATCGAGCTAGGCATGTGTGATTGCTTGTGAGAAACCTTCTTTAATTACAATTCTGCCTTCAAAACAATTCTTTCATAACAAGATACAATAATCATTTAATCACCCATATTCCATAGACTTCACATTTTTCTTTAGAGTCCAATTTAGCAAAATAATCATAAATTTTCAATAACTCTCGTGCAATTTACAACTCATTAAATTACTGAACTGTAATATAACAGCCACAATTTCTAAACATAAAGAATTCACCAATTATTATTCAAAACCCCAAAGTTTAATAAAATAGTTAACATAATGGAAAAGATTCATCTACCTTTTTTGCGCTATAATTTGAATAAGGTAGGGAAGAGGGATTTTGGCCTCCAACTAATTTTTCCTTCTCTTTCTTCTCCTTTTCTTTCTTTCGTCTTTTTCTTCTTCTTCCCACTCACGACAACAAAAAGGGCTGCTGTTGCTGCTGCTTTCTCTTCTCCTTAGCCTTCTTTTCCTTCTCCTTCTTCTTCTTCTTCCCACTCACGGCAACAAAAAGAGGGCTGTTGTTGCTGCTGCTTTCTCTTGTCCCTGGCCTTCCTTTCCTTCTCCTTCTTCTTCTTCCTCTTCTTTCACCTGCTGCTGCCGCTGTTTGGTTCAACGGTGGCTGGTGGGCGCGGGAAACAGAGAGCGGGCGAGAGGCGGAACTGAGGAAGAAAGAGGCGGTGAGGGAGAGAGAGAAAACTGCAGCCCTTCTTATGATTATCCTATTAATGGGAAATTGCAATTCAGTCTCAAATTCCTCACCTCTTTATAAGTAAGTCTAAAACTTTTCACACTTATGTCTAAATCTCTTTATTATAAACCCAATTCAGATTTAATAAATTCTATTTCATAACTTGAGTTGTTATAAATTATAAAAGTAATTCAATTTTAAT
>KZ451998.1:2311074-2425508 GCA_002786265.1 Apostasia shenzhenica
CCTAGATGGGGCGATGTCGATTGAGTGACTGATCTGATGTAAAAAACACTAAATTTATAGCTCAATTAAGATAGACTATTAATTGTTCATATTATTTTTTTAATAGCTTTTTAGAATAATTATTTTTAAAAACATAAATATCTTCATTTTGAATTTTTAAACAAAAAATTAAATTTTAGATTTTTAGAATTTGTGTTTTTATGCTTTTAAATTTTACATTTTTAAATTTTAAATATTCAGGCTGTGACAAAAGAATAGAGGAGGATAGTTGTTTTTTTAAAATATATAAATTATTTAAATTAATAAAAACAATCAAATTTCATGAAAGATCGAAAGCAGGACTAGATGACAATTGCTTTTGCAATTTTGAGAATTAAAAAATAAAAAATTTCTAAAAAATTGAAATTAATTTACAGTATTCTTTCAATCTTCAAAAAGCCTTAGTGAAAATTTATCCTAAAATTTTAATTATATTTCCCAAAAAAATATTCTTAAAATAATAATAATATATTTTTGTGCATTATTATATATTTAATTAACTTTATTACACAGCATATACAGCTCTCCAGATGATTTTAAATTAACTTTATAAGATTAAAAATGAGATTTAAATATTTAATTTACATATGCTAATACTTAATTTTTTATGATTTATAAAACAAGTTAATTGTTAATTTAAATTTTAATTATTAAAATTAAATTTTTTATTAGAGAATTTTGATTATTCAGAAATGAAACTAAAATCAGGGCAAACAGGTTATCCATTTAATGGAAGTATTGTGTATGAGATATTTTAATTTTTTTAATGAATATAATGTGAAATAAATTAATTTATTCATAAAAATTTATTATTAATGTGTAAAAAAATATTAAATAATGTGATATAAGAAAAAATACATAATATTAAATATATATATATATATTTTTTTTGGCATTGTTCGGTAGAAGTATTTTTGCAGATGATGTGATGCTTTTGGGGGCGAACGGGCCTGGAACGGTCTTCAATCGTTCGGACCCTCGAACGCCATTGGTCTCCGCCCGCACTCGGTTGAGCGCGATCAGGCGCTTTGGACGCGTAACCCTTTTCCCCGCTCTTCACCGGGGAGATGAATGCCGCAGGCGCCGCGAAGCTAATCGTGAAAGCACTTGCTCCAACGTTTCCTTCCGCTCGCCCGCCGCCGCATCGAGACCGCTCAGGCCCATGGTTGACTCCACTTCTTCTCATTCCACTCTCCCTCTTGCTCTGGGAAATCTTCCATGAGGGCATTGCTATGCGCTTCACACTGTTTTGGTTTCTGGAAAATTGCCGTTGTTTAACGTGCCTTTTCTGATTTACCGCTATGGAACCCTAACTTATTTTGCTTGCCCGTTGCTGAGATTGTGTTGCTTTGAAGTTCTGATCGCGGTTTGATTCATGATTGTTGCTAGAGAGATTTTAAATTCACGAAAAATCATGCTATTTTTAACTGTGGCGAATCATTTGCAATTGAGATTAGATGCTTTGGAAGTTCTACGGGCAGGAAGTTTTCGGGTGAACTTGACATATGCGATTACTGGAGTTGTTTATGATAGATGGAGAGAATGGTTCAGATTCTGAAAGCTAGAAATTATACTTTATATTGTTTAAAATGCAGTATTTTAGCTGCTGCTATGATTTATTTGCTTGGAAGTTTAGTGAAAGAAACTGCAATATCACGTACTTACAAAACATGAACCAGAGCGCTTAGAAACAGACAGCAAATCCTTTATTTTCAAAGTTTTTGATCGTTCACTACGTTAGATTTCTATTTTCCCATTCAGCTCATTTTCAGGTTTTCTTGTCATTGTTTTCCCTGTTAATTTCATCTTTTTGTTTTAAGACAAAGCTCTCTCTAGGTAGGTAAGGTGCAAGTGCATCTAAAGTCCTTTTTTCTTTTCCATTTCCTTCTTTTACTCTCACGAGTTGGATTAAAATTCCCATAAATTATGCACAGAGCTTCTGGAGGTGACAGTTGACATAACCAAATCAACTTAAATGTCCCTTTCACCATATTTATACTATGTAGGTGACTCCCCATTTCTTAATACCAATTATTTCCAATTTTAGTCTTAATTTAGTGCTTTTTACCCTTATCCATCCAGCATTCGCATTTCCATATATACTAATGTTATAGATATTTGTTCACTTAATGTGAACACTTACTCTTATATCATATAGTGTGTGTGGTAATATATTAGTTTATTGTTTTTCAGCATATTAGTTGAAATATGATTGATGTTTTCTTTACTTTTTTGCTGCAAAGTCCTCTTACCTTACGTCATAATGAGTTAGCCTTCGTCACAGAACTTTCATG
Source organism: Apostasia shenzhenica (assembly GCA_002786265.1). Classification (NCBI taxonomy): domain Eukaryota; kingdom Viridiplantae; phylum Streptophyta; class Magnoliopsida; order Asparagales; family Orchidaceae; genus Apostasia; species Apostasia shenzhenica. Next base: position 2,313,408 of record KZ451998.1, read on the forward strand.
GATATTTGCATACAAACATTTTTTTGATTAGCCACTTTAATTGTTTCAAAAACCACAAAATTGGCTCCTTTGCTGTGTTCCTTTTATGCTGTTCGATGCTCAAGCCACACTACTCCTCCCACCAAATCCTTGCCTGGTGCTTGTGCTGACTCCCACTTCATGGGAAACCACTGGCATGATTGTCAACCTTTCGGGTGCACAAACAGAATACCGTGCTTGGAAAAGCCTCTGCGGAGATGCTTCGCAAAATCTCCAGCATGCCCAGGAACTCTTCGTAGCTAGTGACACAAGAAAAGAAGGACTTTTAGTATTACTATGTAGGTTACTTGCTGAACCTTTGCTATCGCCGCTGACATAGTGGCCATTGGCCGCTGACTTGAGAACCTAACTTACAGATGCCTAACCATGGAAATATCAATTTCCTATTCTTCGCTTGTTATTTGAAGCCCTAAGTGAGTTATGACTGACTTTGATGAAAATAGTGAGGATATGACTGACCTCTTTGCCCTTTGCGTTTCTTAGCGAATTCCTCTACGGTTTTTCCATTTTAACACTATTTGTTCCAGAGAGTCTTTGCTACTTTTTCTTGCCCATATGTTAATGGCTGCTATCAAAAAATTTGTCATTCACATTGTGTAGAATATTGGGAACTACAACTTATGAATAAATAACTATATGATAAAGCCCAGAGCCTTAGATTATTTTTGCAACATCTTTAAACATTAAGATTCTAGACTTAATTAATAAATGCTGGGACCAGCTTTACATTCATTAACATCTCAAATTTCTATCCATCACCTGCCATAGGAATGAAAAGGGAAAACAAAAACTTCTTACAATTTCAATTTACAATTGAGTTCCCACAGTACCAATCAAAAGATTCAGTAGTTGCACATAACCTTTTTTTTTTAAAGATGATATCCCAATGCATGAAATAAGAAAAATAAATAAATACAGAAAATAAGATTGCAATTACCTCCATGCTAAACAAATAAAATATACAACAACAACTAACAAACAACCAAGCCTTAAATCCCACTAGGTGGGGCGTCGGCTACATGAATCCTTTGTTTCCATTTGCGCTCTATCAGTTACCAAATTCTTAATCTAAGTTAAAGTAACCTAAGATCACTCCTTATAGTTTCCTTGCCATGTCTTCTTTGGTCTTCCCTCTTCCTCTTGTGTACATGGGCAAAAATCCAGTAACTCAAAATTTTTTCTAACTGGAGCCTTCAAATTGGCCTGCGATTTAATGTCCAAAACCATCGTGAAGCGACTTTCTCTAAGTTTATCCCTCAATATGGTGCAACACCAACTTTTCTTTCGGATATACTCATTTCCATTCTATCCTTTCGTGTATATCTCACACATCCACGCTTAACATCCTCATTTCTTGCAACATTTATTTTGTCTTGTATGTTTTCTTCTTTGCAGAGGCCAGCATTCCAGCACCATATATCATCGCTTGCTGCTTAACTACAGTTCTATAAATTTACCCTTATTGTGGATTGGGATTTTTCTATCGCATAACACATCCAGAAACATTTTTCTTCCATTTTACCAGCCTGCTTGAATCCTGCTAATAACGTCATTTTATCTATTTCGGCCATCATTGTATAATTGGATCCAAGTATCTAAAGCGCTCACTCTTCTGACAATTTGATCACCAATTGTCACATCTCCAATATATAGTATTTCTTTCTTTGACTAAAAATGTGCACTCCATAATATTCAGTTTTGATCTACTGAATGCCAAACCTTTTAGATTCTAGAGCATTTCCTCCCAAAGCTCTAGTTTTTCCTTTGCTCCCTCTTTAGTTTTCTCAATAAGGACAATATCATCTGCGAAGTGCGATACACCAAGGCACTTCATCTTGAATTGTCCAGTCAATGACTTCCATAATCAAAGCAAAAAAGATACGGACTTAAAGCCGAGAAAGCCTTTGGTGTAACTCCAACTGTAATAGGAAAAATCCTTAGTCCAAACCTCCTTGTGTCCGAACAGAGGTAACAGCTCCCTTCCCATACATGTCTTTAATAACTTAATATAAGCAGTGCCAAATCTCTTTCTTTTCTAAAAACTCTCCAAAGTACTTGCTCTTGAGACTTTATTCATAAGCTTTTTCCAAATCAATAAAAAACCAAATTGTAAGTTTTCCTTTCTCTCCTTAAATTTTCTCCATTCGTCTTAATAAATGAATGGCTTCTATAGTAAGATCTACCTGGCAATAAAACCAAACGATTCTTTCTGATACCTCAGTATTATGGCGTAACCTTTGTTCGATCACCCTCCTCCAAAGTTTTAAAAGTATTGATCATTAATTTAATTCCTCTTATAATTGGCCACATTTTTGTTACATCGCTTTTGTTCTTATAAATAGACTAATAACTCTTTCCTCCATTCATTTGGCATCCTTTTTAGTCTTCAAAATCATATTAAAACAATCTAGTAAGCCAGAAACTCGCTTCATCTTCCTAAGCACTGTCCAACATCCAATTTGAGGATGTTATCGTGGTCCTACTGTCATTTTTATGCTTCATTCTTCTTTAAAGCTTTCCAGCACTTCAGCTTTACTAATTACGTCGAATGTAAGAGTAATTTTTTACTTTCTTAGGGTTTGCTGAATTCCTGCCTAAATCAATTTGAATTTTTTCACAATCTTCATTGGAAAAGCTGTTGAAAATAACTCATTCCATGCTATTTCTTTGATATCTTTCTTCCATTAAAAGTAAAGTTACTCGTTTGTTTTCGCGCATCTTGTGACATAACATTTTAACTTCAATTAAATCTTTAGTTTTTTTCTAGGTCTCTTGCCTTGGCAAATCCTATATAATTGTTCTTTCTTCCTCTTAAGTGGTCTAGCTTCTTTTATATAATCCTCATAACAAGCCATATTCTTCTGCATTGCCATATTGCTTTCTACTTAGACTCTCGGTCGAGCCTTATTTCTATATTTCTCTCCACTTATGCATTGATTTTTGTATTTTAAACCAATCTCATATAAGCAAATCTTCTTCTCCGTATGTTTCTTGTACATCATCTTCTCCACCACCAAAGTATCTTTTATTAATTTGGAATCATTCTATTGGATTCTGCCCAGGCTACATCCTTGTGCCACCTTAACGGGAATACCAGGTTAGAGCAACTGTGCCAGAACGATCACATAAGATGCTTTCCCCGTTAGATGATTCCATTGGCCCAAGGATTTCTATGAACTTTATTTCTGTAAATATATCATTTTGTTGCTCCATTCTTAGATCAACACCATCGAGTCCGAGGATAGGGATTTTGAGGCTATAATTATGTTCTTTCAAGATAACTTATTATCTTCGGAATCATAAAACGTATTAATCGGGAGTTCTCGAGTAAGCATTTCAATACACTTGGAGATGACTTTTACAATTTTTACCAATCCAAAGCCGATCTCGTTTCCTTATAAGAAAATAATCAATCTGAGTTCTTGAAGTTCCATTTTTGTACGTGATAACATGCTCCTCTCTCTTCTTGAATAAAGTATTAGCAATTACAAGATCATATGCTAATACTTTATTCAAGAAGAGAGATACCTTGTCTAAGACTCAAAAATTATAGCAAATACCTTGTCTTCCAAATCAGCCCAAAATTAATTTGAATATGTGAAACAAATTTGGCAATCATCAATCAAATAAAATCAGCCCATATTAATTCCTCAATCAGCATCAGAGAGATATAGAATAAACCATAAGTATGCCATTGGGTGTCCTCACCAACTCTCCTTAGGTAAGAGAAACTTGATCCTGTCGAGTATAAGTCAGATAACACAGTGTCTCCATGTTGTTCAAATAAACTAACTGCAACCCTTCCTAGAAAAAGATAAATTTTTTATAGAATTAAATATCACTGAAAATCAAATTTAATTAAAAATTACTTGCCCAACATGAATTTATTTGACCAACTCTAATAAATACAGAGATGGATTTGGCTGTGGACACTCATGTTAAAGGTAAGACCTCACTAAGTATTACTACTGAGTTCTGATACCAACAAAAATTGAAATATAAAAAATTTAATTATTCTCATGATCTAGTAATAAAAATCAAATTTATTCATTAGATTCAACTTAAATTTTAAAATAAATTAAATTTAGAAATTTAATCATCTAAATTATTATAAAATATTCAAAAACTTGTCTACACTTAATAGTAATAATTCTCTGAAACTTTGCTGATTTATTTAATCTAACACGAAAATAGATAATATAACATAAAAACACCAACTCATGCAATTACCTAACACAAAATGCAAAAGCGAATTTTGACTTGGACTCTCAAACATATAATGTTGAAAGAAAAATCAAATGCATGTACACTTGACTCATGACCTACTAATTTCTACTGAATGACTCCATCTGATCATAATATGAAGGTAGTAAGTCAGAGTGATGATGGATGTGTTACCCAAAAGGTGTCATAACATCCTCCGGAAAAAGCTGGCGAATCGAATGACATAATAGCTAGAAGTCAGGCCACCGAACCACTTCATCTGACGTATACCATGTAGGAATCTATGTTTGCTCGATGTGGACTCTAGGCTGTAAATGAATCGAGTGGCATCAACTAGTGACCTGTTCATGTTCATGTTCCTTTAATAAAACTGAGTTCGAGCTTGTTTCAGCATGGTTGCGAACATAAATGCATTTTCGAGCTTGGTTCAAGTGATCGCAAATGAGCTCACTAATGTGTTCATGAACGAGCTTATATATATATATATATATATTAGTTCACAAACATAAGCTATAAACAAGATCTTATTTATTAAGGATAATAATATGTTGACGAACTAGATCATCCACATGATTCATGATTCTTCTAAATGAACAAAATATACTAAATTCTCTAAAAGACCTATTAATTGAGCTCTAAAATAGCATCATATAGAGCCATATAATCAAGTATATTCATAAATTTTATATGAATAGTCTATGAATATTAACAAACCAAATGTTAGTAGGATCAAACTCGTTCATTTATCAATCAGGCTTTTAAAATTATGTTCAAGTTTGTTTGTTAATATTAATGAACTGAAAACAAACAAGTTCTTACCGAACCAAGCACAAACGGGCTCTTACCAAACCGAACATTGAGATGTTTATCGAATATTTGGTTCATTTATAGCCTTAGTAGGCTCACTCATATTACTGGCTCTATGATAGGTAAAGGTGCACTCAATCAATTTGAACATATTATTCTTAAAACATTCATGGCCAATAATCATCTTAATATGATCAACAATGTCACCAATAGAATTAAATGATTTAATTAACATTTAGATAACACTAACATTCACATACCCCTTAATCTCATGTAGCAACCTCAATAAAAAAACCTTAATAAAAAGACTAACATTAGCTTCAAAAAAAAGCTCAATCATCAAAAAAAAAAAACTAATGTAGTAACCCATAGCAGTTAGAATATTTCCATATAGTGCAATTTTTTCTTCAACAACCTCTAGATATTACATTTCACTAAATTGTAAATACCACTTGTCATAAAGTTATATCAATCAAGCTATTGCACTTAAAATTTATATTTTCCTATCATATTATTAAATCTCTCAAAGAAAGATCACCATTCATGAAAGCTATTTTCTTATTGCAACATCAGGATCCACAAGGGTTGTAAGTTGTAGTCTCAATAGGATAACCAAAATATCTTATTGCATAGAGTAAAGAACAATACAAATCCCATGTAGATCTCTTCTCAAAAAAAAGAAAAAAATGTAGATGTCTTCTCGAAGATCACCATTCATGAAAGTTATTTTCCTATTGCAACATGTAGATCCACAAATAGCCTGAGTAGGATAACTACAACATCTTATTGCATAGAGTAAAGAACAATAGAAGCTAAAAAGTTAGAATGACTTCACTTTGAGATGATAATATCTGAACATTCTACAGCAATAGCTCACTAGCTGGGTCCAATTTGCAGTTATAGGTTCACTATTGATATCCATTGATATCCTTTTTCTTAAGAATTATAAAGTCTTGTCAATGGTGGTCAAGCAGCAGGACCCTGGTATGATACTCTCCAAGAGCCCATATAGGGAAAATGTTGCGGTATGATGCATAACCCATTGTCATGTTTCCTGTGGAAGCACCCATGATATCCTGCGGAGAGCCATAGAAGTAAGCCTGGTTAAAACAGTGAAAAGTTCCTCGATGCAAATGAAACGAGCATTCGCGAATAGCTCAATGCATAGATTAATAAGAGCTTGTTCGTGTTTGGATTATCTCTACTAACGAACAAGGTTGAGTATAATTTTAAAGGCTCATAAAAGTAACAGGAAGGAAAATAGAACCTTATAAAATTAGAAATAAAAAAAAGTTCTAATGTATATGCGTTACAGCTACCTAGAAACTCATACATCAAGCCAATGTTTAATACTGCTAACATTTCCCCTTATCCAGAACCCTAGCTCTGTTTGGTAATAAGAAAAAAAAGAAGAATAGTTGAAATTTTTAGTCATTTTTGAAAAATGTGTATGATGTGAAATAAAGTAAGTTGGTTATATTAAAAATTGTGTATGATGTGAAATAAAGTTGATTGATTTATTGAGAATTGTGTTGGATGTGAAATAAAGTGATTGTTTAATGTTGGAATTTGTGTAAGATGAAATATAAAATAATTTTTAAGTTTTTTTAAAATAAATTTAAGATTTTGGCCATAGGTAATTTTAGTCGTGATTTTTAGCCCATTGCCAAACAGGGCCTTAGTTGCTTCCCCTTCTTCTATCATTGAGCTTATATCCCTTCTGCATAGGAAACTAGTTCAACAGTGTGGACTATCTTCCATTAAGGAAATGCGGATTCCAACGGAGGAGCAATAACAATTATGACCTAATATATTCTTGATGACTAGAGGTGGATTTACTCAAAGGAGTCGCACTCTTCTATATGAAAAAAACTTAGGTTCGGACAGCTCGCCACGTCATATTTTCATATCTGCTTGTTACAGGTATAAAAGTGCTTGTTATAACAACCACTTTTATAACAAGCACTTTTTATAACAAGCAGTTTTATTATACCTGTAACAAGCAGGTATGAAAATGTGACGTGGCGAGCTCTTCGAACCTAAGTTTTTTTTCCTTCTATATAGAGTTGATGCGGTCCCAAATGTTCCACATCCACGTCACCACTAACACCTCCATCCTCGAGCCTAGTTATAATTACTTTTTAAGTTGTTCGTATTCAGTTCGTGGAGACAGAAGGTTATGTTGCTTCTTGTATTTAAGCTTGGTGGTGCATTTGATGTAAGGGACCTCATTAAACGTTAACACCTAGAGAATTCGGACCCAAGTTCAGCGAATCGAGTGATCTAAACAATAAGGTGATTTCACCAAATCGCCCAAGTCCAATTTGCTCGATATCTGCTATTACAATTTATAGGTTGAGGTGAACTGACACACGAAGTGGTTGACCAAATTGATTGGGCAGCATTTGATTATAATCAGATGGACTTGACATTCAAATTTGGGCAGCATTTGATTTTACCTGATAAGTCAACTAAATAACTAATGTTTTACAACTAAAACAATTTTTTGATTTTTTCAGTTATTTACAAATTACGATCTACACCAAGCACAAAATCAACTCAATTTTTGCATTCTTATTCTATATAACTAGTAGGCCTGTAAATGGGTCGGATCTTGATCCGATCCGATCCGTGATTCGAACCGATTATCTTATGAAACGGAATAAATTTTTGACCCGCACGATTGTTCCGAAAATCCGACCCGCTCCGTTTAAGTATTGCCGGGTCGGATCCGGGTCAATGCTGATCCGATCCGAAAAAATTCCGATCCGAAATTTATAAGTATGAAATTATTTTACGTACTTATATATTTATTATTTAATTGCATATGTTAATTGTTGTTTTATTTTATGAAGGTTTTGAAATGTAACTGAGACCTATAATTATTAAAGAGGCTATTGCAAATTATTTTAAGTGTAGTAACCAGGAAGTGCTTGTATTTTGAAATTGGATAAATAGCTACAAATATTTTTTACCGTTAAGATAAAATATTTATTGCTAGTTTTAACATAACTGCACTTTATTTTTTGTGTAATATTTTCATTCAACTGTTGGTTCTATGTTTTGTAATATTATAATATAATGCTGATGTCAGTGATATGATCTTTAAATGTTTATATATTATTCTTATATTTTCTACTACAACGGATTTATATTGTAAATTTTAGTGATCAAAATTTTATTTAAAAATATAAGAATATATATATATATATATAACTAATAGTTGTAGTCATTGAAAAAATAGTGTTAAATTATGTAAAAAAGTTTCGGGTCGACCCGAAATCCGATCCGAAAATCCGAACCGTGGCGGGTCATGGAACGGATCTGAGTTGACCTCGATCCGATCCGATTTTTAATCCGATCCGGATATATTGGAATCGGATCCGGGTCGGGGTCTACCCGATCCGAATCCGATCCGTTGACAGGCCTAATAACTAGTGTTACGCCTACAAAATTTGCATGATTTTTTTTCATAATTTATTTAAAAAAATTAAGGGAATTTATATACAGAACATTGAATTTATCACAAATTACGCATTTCACCATCTTTTAGTAAATATTACACATATCACACTCTGCTTATGGATTTTACATTTCTATTGTAACAATAGAAATGTAAAAAGAGTGTGATATGTGTAATATTTACTAAAAGATGGTGAAATACGTAATTTGTGATGAATTCAGTGTTCTGTATGTAAATCCCCTAAAAATTAATTATACTAAAAATGATAAATGCTCAATATACCAAATTTTAGAAATTTTAAGTATTTAATATTTTTCTTAAATTTTAAAAAATGAAAAAAATGATGCAACATAAATATTTTAAAAATTTAAAAAGATTTGAAAGTAAAAAGATTTTTTGTTTTGAATATAAATAAAATTAACCAATATATATTTTATCACATATTCAATAAAATTTAAATAAACTTATTATACTACATTTAAAAAAAAAGATATTATAAGAAAATTTACCAAATTATCTGTATATGAATTTAAAGGATAAAATCGGATGTAGAATTTAAAATGCCTATGATAAAAATTGAACATTATCAATAATATAATTCCAACAAAATAAAAATTTAATGACAAATTTTATTTAAATAACAAACATATATAAATACATTCACTAAATAAATTATTTTAAATAAAAATAACATAAGCATATTAAAAATAAAAATTTATCTAAATAGGAATGATTTCATTTCGACATTTAATCTTTTATTTATCTAAAAAATTTTGCGAACTTTTTTGCTTAAGTTGGTAAGAAATTATAATTTTCTTTTATGATATTTTGTATTTTTTTGCTTAACTTCATAAGAGCTTATTATTACACTAAGTAGGACGTTATAGTGGTAAGTCATAGAATGGTCCAACCTAGCATTAATACATCCGATAGTGCCGAAAGGCAGCAATGTTTATCCCTATAGAAATGATCCTCACTCAGACAGGAGAATTCCTTCTTTATAGACATAATCAGTGATTAAGTTGTCACTAAAAAAGGGCTTCTCCCTTCAATAGAATCCTTTTTTAGAGATATACTCATGACATGGTGCAATAGGGTTAAAGCTCAATACCCATCATCACAATGCAGATGAGTACCCTTGAAGAAATGACAATGGTAATATGATGAATATAAACTAAAACTTGCCTGTTGAGGAAATTCACCACTTTCCATTTGCATATTAATCAATGCTTTTGCTGCTCGATGAAGAGGCTCTGGATTTATCTCAACCTGTTCGAACACATACGAACCGAGAAGTGAAATGAGAAATTCAACTAAAAACCTGTTACTGAAATAACAAAATGAAACAATTGTGGTTCACTTGCTGAGTAGAAATAGGATTGATAATTTTAATTGAAAATTGCTCCAGTTTGGATTTGAATAAATCTACTTAAATAATCGTAACTAGGGTTTACTTTGGTGCTTATAACTTAAGAATAATTTAAAGTCAAGTTCGAGGCATGACGGACTCGTTCAAAATTATTTTCAAGTTAACTCAAATGTGTGATATATGTAAATGCAACATAGGAGCTAAGAATATTTTATTAGGAGGTCACAGGTTCAAAATTTAGGGCACTTGGTTTTTCCATATGAACATTTCTTTAGAAGTTGACCCAAAATCAACCGATTTACATTTGAGTCGGCTCAAACCGAAAGGTATTCGAGTTTAAGTCGACTTTGAGTTGACCTCAAGCTTGTTACTGCTGTAACGAGAAATAATATGAAAAAGGACCAAAGAAAGGCATGTAATCAAGGAACTGATCTCTTCAGAAAGAACTTATGCAATTCATATATGTTCTTTTCCAATTCAAACTCAGGCCATCTTAAAACTATACATATTACTAGTTTCACTAAATAAAAGTTTGCCATTAGCTAAGTCTCTACACATGCAAAGGACTAGTACAATTCTTTATTGAAAACTTCAAAAACATATAACTCCAACCTTGGCTATCCCTTAAAAAATGATAGTCCAAGATTAGTCATCATTGAAGTAACACAAAATTTACATCTAAGAGGTGGAAAGCATGAATTAACACAAAGAGAAGCCTTTTACCATATAATCATAACATTCATCATAAATTAGTTTCGTTTCCTTGAGTTTGACAAAGCGTCTGCTTATATATGAAATAGTTAATTTAGTGCAAAGAGGTCTCCTGAGACCTTTTTGAAACATCAATTAGGTCATGTTCAACTGTTTGTTTCAATCATGATTCATTTTCTAAATAATGAAAGCATTTCTTATGACAAATTCATTGATGTTTGCCAAGATAAGATATTGTACAGTTATAACTACCTCATCTTGTAACTTTAAAATAAAATGATATTTCTATCAAAATAATAACAATAATAAGATGATGTTTCGATATTTAGTTCTTTTATTTACTAATTATTCCAATAGAAAATTCTCAAGCAACCATGAAATCTTTGTTAAAACCCATCATTAAAGTGTGCTAACATATTTGCCTCTCCCATATAAAAAACAGTAGCATCGACCTTATAGCCCATCAAAGATTAATCTGCTTTAAGAAAAAGCGGCTTGATAATTGCACATAGGTTTAATAAAAATGTCACGGAAGTATTTGATTTGAAAAACATATCAAACCTAATTACATCAAGTTAAAAAGTCGAGACTTACATGTATGTGACAATCGATATCGAAGACAAGTAATTTACCATTGATATATCAAAGTTTACAATAAAGTAGAAAAGAGTGATAACAAACCTGTCCAGCTTCTAGAAGAGCCAACATGGCCCAAGCTGTATTCACTGCATGAGATCTACCATCTTTGAGGTTTGTATATGTCTATACAAATGTGACAACAAAGTTATATTTTCAACAAGATAGTTACAAAGCCTAGACCTTATTTTAGTATGTTAACAAAGAATCTAAAACTCTTGGAAGTTGTGTTTTAACGTATGCAGATAATGAACAATGAGATTAACGTATATAAAGGAGGGTATAAATTTCATAACGAAAATGAAATGCCTTCAAATTTCTTATTCTACTAAACTTATTGGAAAAAAAAACATGTTCTAAAGCAAATAAGGACATCATTCTTGCAAACAAAAGTTGATTAAATCATGGAAGTATACTAAACTATCTTGCAAACACTATATTTTAATGAGAATGAAAGAAAATTATTGTAGGATTTGAACAATATGAGAATAGCATAATTGCAACATACTATCTACATTTAGATAAGCCAAATATAGAATAGAGAAAATGTTATATAAAAGAGAATATTTAATATGTAGTATACAATACTATAGTCATTGTTGCAAATGCATTATATAAAGAGATAAATAGAATAAGGACATTGTCGTCCTTTTCCATGAATCGTTTATGGTATCAGAGGCAATCCTAGCAACCTAAGTTTTCCACCGCCGCCCTTAAAATCTAACATGCCACTATCACCATGTCTCTTACAACTTGAAGCCTCCATCATCATTGCGGCTATTTCTCTAATCTAAACTGCAACTGTTTCTCTGACCTAATGTTATAGTGATCACCACTTACTAACCTGAAGTCACTGTCATGTTTACCATTACTTCATTGATTTGAAATGAAGATAGCCAAATCCATCCATTTGTAGTCAACTTCTTGAATCGTTGTCAACGTAATGGCCTCTAGTTCTATGATTCTCATTTCTACTCCCTTTACTGCCATTAATATAAAGACTCATAACTTTGGAGCTCACTAAGATAAACTTTCTTCTTTGGATGCCAAGAGTCTTGCTATTATGATGCAATGCTCTTTCTACATTCAAGGTTCTCGGCCAAGCTAATAGCACTGTTGTGGCACGATCTCCTTTCCTTGACGATGAGAAGAAAAAAAGCAACCTTCTAATCGTATTTTTTAGAGTTGACAAGAAAATAATAGTATTGTTTAGATGCGATTGACAGCCACTATATCTCTTTCAACATGTTCTTTCTAGCATAGGACATCTTCTTGAGACATGTGGCTCACCATTGGCACTAATGGGACTAATCATGACTAGTTATGAATTTCTTCATGGTTTATTGAATATAGGAGCTTTATTATCGGAGTCTTCCTACTCTCGAGGAACCCTAGCATGTTCTACTTCAGTAGAAACAATAAAATAAGTGTTTCAACTCCACCCAATCACAACTCCTTGGTTTTTACAAACAGTTTTGTCGTTGTTGCCACTCGAGCTAATGGAAGTGGAGGACAAATTGGCAATGGGATCAACTCGGGGTAAAGGTAATCATGAAAGTCAATATTCAAGTGGTAGATTTATGCCTAATAATTTATATGATTCGCACACATTATCCCTCTCTAATGCATTACTAATCCACTTATCCTATGTAACCTCCTAGAGCACGATGAGTAACTTGAATACCTAACATTACTACCACTGAAACCCAATGTCAAATCAGTATAAAGTTTAATCACTACAATTCAATATTAATAGAGGGTTCAAACATTACTTTGCATCCTATAATAAATCCTAATCCATTGGTACCTTGAGTATTTCTGATGCAGAGATCATTAATATTTGGAATCCTGACACCACCGCATATAATCATATGATTGCACCACTAGGTCTTCTTTGAGCCCCTCTTTCACATAAGGTTACGATCACATCCTTAATCGAAAATGGAGATCATTGAAAAAGTAGTAAAGTAGGTGACTCTGCATTGCATCCACCTAATATTCATTCAACACTTAAATACATAGTGGTTGTTCCTTCCAACAAGAAAACTTATCACACCTTTCCAACAATTTTGTCATGATATCATTGTTTAACGGAATTTCACCTTATGTTTTCTCTATGAAAGGGCTTTAAAACAAAGACAGAACTTCTTTAAAACAGATTCAATGAAATAATATGCAAATTGAATAGAATACTAATAATTGGGAAGGTGATTTCAAAACATCAGAATGATAAACGGAGGCCAAGAATAAGACTTGAACACACCCAATGGTAATTTAGTTTGTTTGCCTAGAGACAAACATCACATTTAAAAAAATGTCAAATTATTTGACAAATTAGACAATCAAGAATAAGACTAGATAGCTTGAAAGATCATTTTATTTTAGTCTCGAACACTTACAACTCTAGAGGCAATGGGATAGAGGCATGAACAAAGTTTCTTGAATCGTACTTTTGCTTGAATTTTTTTTCAAAACAATCAAGCGTTGCACATACTTCCATTGATGTGTTCAAACTTAATAAACAATCCACAATTGCACAACAATGATTCTTCCACACACCACATCATCTCTTATCTTTAGTATGACGTGCTAACATAGTAACACTTCTCCTACCACATCTCAATCTTCTTCGCATCAGTCATTGCACTAGAATCACCTCCTACTAATACTATGTGTACCTTAATTTTCTGTAAGGACGCTAACACTAATGCAGAAGAACTTATTAGCACGTATATGATTAGATCGCAGTTGCTTATTTACTATACTTATCAGTGACAAGCTCAACCCCTTAGTTAATCTATCATTCTAGCCAATGAACTGGGCCTACTAATTTCTTGTCAAGTCATTCACCTAAAGAGTCATGTATGAGTCACTCATTATAAATCAATACATTCGTGGCTCCCATGATAACCAAACTTAGACACACCAAATAATTCTTAGGCATACATTTTCTATTCTTAATGATCTCTTTGCGGCACTTTTGTAACATCTCGTAATCCAAATGTAAAGGTATTGTCCGCTTTAACTTTATGAAACTACGTGACTTGAGTACTTCCAGGGAAATTACCTATCCCAGTACTCTTCCAGCCCAAGTATACTTAACTATAAAAATTTTCATCATTAGCCTTACAGTTTTAACCCAAAAGACACCTCTACCATTTGAGATCATGCTATCTGCATATATATCTTAGGATTTTCCCCCTTTTTAATATGGGATGATTCATTCTTGTGCCCCTCTCACCATTATTTATCGGCCTAGAAGCTAGGAGCCGCACTTTGCCTCGGTGATTTTTTTTTCTCTTCAAACATCACCCGACAATGACCCTCTACCCTCTTCGGCCATAGGCGTCACAACTTTCTTCTCGAGGTTCTAGTTTTCGGTGAAAACCCTTGTCTTCCATAGAAGCTTCTCAATATCCTGATTGGTTTAATCACCCAAGATTCAAGCAACAAATTGGAAAAGATTTTGATGAGACTTTTTCTCTCGTGATAAAAGTTGTCATGGCTCATTTATTGCTCTTATTTTGGGGGTAGCTTCTTCAATAACTCCATGTCAAAAATAATTTTGATGTGTGGCATCCTTAAAGAAGAGTAGCATGTGAGACAACCTTGGAGCTTTTTGGCAACACAAGTCCTCATCATCTCTAAGCTTGATTTTAGCATTTTGCATCCTTTCTAGAGGAACTCGATTTTCATACTAGTTCTGGTGATCCCTTCAGGTTTATCTACCAACCTTTATGTGTATCGACCCACCTTCTCATGATACTTTTGTCATATTTTCATATGTTGATATTATTGTGATCGGAAGTTCATCTCACTTGCTCTAGTTCCTGATCAAAACTATTTAGTCTGTGTTTGTTATGAAGGATTTACGGTCTCTACACTTTCATTTGGAAATGGAAGCTTCTTACTCATTCTGTAGAGTACATTAGGGTTGGTGGGTTTGCTATGAACGATCTAGGATCTCTTCACTATCTTTTGTGTAATGACGCTTCTTACTCATGCGCTCAAAAAAATAGACAACAAACCTTTAGGCACATCTAGCTTCCAACACGCACTTATCCACTCATGAGGGACTTCTTCCTCATCCACTATTGCTAGATACTACATGTTTCTAGGTCCCAATTTCATCTATTGGTCTACCAAGAAACAATCCATGAAAATTAAGTCGAGTTTTAAGAAGGAATATAATATATGTTTCTCCATGATAACGGTTGTTTTGTATATCATCCTGCTTAGGCTATAATCTGATAATCTAAGTGCAAGTTATTAGGTTGCTAATCCAATCCTACATGCTCGCATCAAACACATTCTAAGGGGAACTTATTTGGTTGCTAATCTAATCCTATGTGCTCACACTAAACACATTGAGTTTTATCATCATTTTCATCAAAGATATGCAACTTAGAGAGTTGTGTGTCTCATATACATTCAAATAAGCAGATAGTTGACATTTTCACAAAACCACACTTTCTCATCCTTTGGACCAATCCTTATGTTTGCCCACCAAATGCTCACATGGTAGTCTATGATTAGGTTTAATAAATATAGAAAATATGTATTATACTATCTATATTTAGATTTACCAAATACACCATTGACCACATTTAGATCAACTAAACATAGAACAAAAAAATATCTTGGACAAAAAAAATATTTTATATTTGGTATATGAGATTGTTCTCATTATTGTAAATATGTAATGTATAGTGATACATACAATGGGGACTATCAGTCCTTTTTTTTTTTGAATCTATCAAATGGTTTACCTTATTTTGATAAGATAGATAACTCTCCCCCCAGCCGCCTGAAGGTAGTTGTTTTGACAATAAAAAGTTACATGCTTTACGGATGCAAGGGTTGTTGCTAAATGTCATTCCAGCGGCAACCAATCCAACGACTCCAAACCACGTTCCATAGGTGAAGCAAATACCCCAACTACCATACCTGTGGGAAGTATTTCAGCAATCTACTTTATAGATTAAAATGAAACATTATTAATAAGACTCTTCTTCAGTGAAATTTATCACAATTAAGATATGCTATAAACCACTTTTAATATGATTTGAGACTGTTCACGCAGAAATAAATAATGAAACTCAACAGACAGAAATTGTACTGACAGCTGATTTGCAAAAACTGATTTGAAAATGACCTTGAAGAGCAAAACATGATATCTTGAGATTCAACCAAAATTATATAAACAAGGGTTGATTTATACCATGAACCATCTGGTCGTTGCATCCTCTCCATAAAAGCAGCAGCTTTTCTTATGCAATTCTCTATTTCATCTCTTCGATGCATAGGATACTGCTTTCTAAACGATGCTAAGGCTTGAATTGATGCTGATGTACATTCCACATATCTGCAATGGAATATTAACATACCATATATATGCTAATATAGCAATATTTTTCAAAGAATCACAAACATAAATCAAAAAGTTCAAATTTTAGAATCTTACGGGTGATCAACAATGATATTTTCAAATGTTTCTGAAGGATTGAGCATCTGTAAGGAAAATTATCAAAATTACATTGCATATTCAAAACTTAATACAAAATATATGGCTTATTAGTTCATGCTTCTATTTTGTGAAGTAATATTATTCGTTTCTTTTTGTTCAACTCCTGATTCTACTTCTGGAAGTATTCCATGTAGATGCATTTATGAGGTACACTACAGCATCAGCATTATTTAATTAAGTTGTTAGAAGTTATCCTAATGGATATAATTAATTAACTGCCAAAGATTCAGTCTTAATTAAGCAATGTAAAAATTTTCTGGTGTCCCATGGAAGAGTGGTGTTCCTCCATGTACTCTGACTGATCTTTGGGACTAATGAGAAGAAAATTGGATCTAAAGATTCTAAACCTAAGTGAATCCCGTAGAGGGGGTGCGAATGGGGCACAAGCCCCCATTCCAAATAATGACAAATCTACTTTGGAAAACAATAATTAATTGTCTCCTTAAAAAATCTCTTTCAAAATGGTGACCAGTATACTTAAAAAGTAATACTCTCCACGTTTTTGTTGATGAAACTTTAATAGCAACAATTTTTTTGTGCATCTTTAAAAATAGCATATTCTTATTCCATTAGTTTGTTTTATGAATAATTTATTATTTTTGTGCTTCAAGGAAGATATTCTAGTTCCAATTCAGTTCTAAGCACAAGAATGAGCACGGCGTTTGAGACATATTTTGCAGAAAACTTTGAGTAACGCATCATTTAAAGTGGAATAATCTTATTCAGAAAAGCCAGGCAAATAAAGAAACCTTGCAACTATAAAAAATTGTTGTCCGAAACCTTCAGATATTAAAGATTACAAACCTCTAACCAGGAATAGGATTTTTGCAGTCCATAAGTTCCAAAACCACCATTTTTATTCTGCATTCACAAGGAATAGAACATAAGCAACTAATTGGTTCTTGTTTTACATAGGAATGTCACAATGGAAGCATTGTGAATGCATTTTATAACATTAAGACATTGTTAGTTGACAATATAGATGAAACCTTGAACTTGCACAAGAATATCTTACCAAACAAGCATTCTCACTTAACTTTGTTGTTATTATTTACATTTGCTTCAGAGTATTTCCAACTTACCATGAAAGAAAGAATGACATTCACAGCATCATACAGCCGTTCTGCCTCCAATTTTTCACCCACGACTTCCGGAGAAACTTTTGATAACATGAGCGCAGTCTTTCAAAAGCATAGTCATTGCCATCATCATGAATTATCTGTCAAGCCATACTTGAAGCATGTTTCAAAACACTCACCTTTAATCCTTCTGCTGTGCAATCTGTAACTGGATGTCCATTGTCTGCAGTCGAGAAGGGCCATGATCCTTTAGAAATATGTCTATACCAATAGCTAAGTTTTCCTGGGGGATCTTCCAGAATCTGCAGTGAGACGGTTAATAAGAGAGAAATCATAATCAATCATAGTCTTACCAAAACAAAAAAGTCAACCTCACAATCTTTTCTGCTAAATGTTGTTGTTCAGGCTTGCTGGTGGTGCAAGCTTTAATTTTGAGGTCATTTTAATGAATTTTCATACAAGTTATTGCTAGCATGACCCTTTTCAATATTTATTCCTTCCCAATACTTGTATCTCTTTTACTTGAGTGATTAATATGTGCTAATCTAGGCTACTTTCAGTAATCAAATTTTCTACTCTTACCATACAGATCTCAGACTTTTGTTCAAAAAAGTCATTTTTTCTTGAAACTTTTACTTTCAGTGAAATAATGCAAATAACTTGGATTTTGCTTTCAGTTCAGACATCCAACCTGTGTTTGCTTAATGAACTTGTGTGCTTTTCTAAGAGTAGGACCAAAATCTTTGGAAAGTTTAGTTGACATAATTGCTTGGATGGCAAAGACTGCGTCCCACAGTTGAGTTCCATTGTATGCCTGCCAGTTGTTTGAAGTTGGCTCAGTGCTATTAGCCAAGTATCACATTATTTTATAAGGTTTACTTTATTTGTATATTTATACCTGCATTTTCATTCCATCTTCAGCAAGCCACAAATAGTCATAGATTCTTTCAAGGTGCATCTTAAAAGCCTCTGAGTTTGGATCCTCAACCCAGCAACACAACATATTTATGGCCTGTCAAGCTTAAGTTAGCAACTGTGTCTGTGGTTTTACCACCAACTCATATTTGGAGCTGTTACATACCCAATCCTGTATCTTCAATATTAGAGTTAAGACCCTCAATTCTTTTAAACACCATAAACTAACCAATTGAGTTAACAACCAAATATCTACATTTTACCAAAGGGTATTGTTAAAACCTATCTTAGCCAATTATAATTTCGTCAGTAATTTGTTGATATTTTATACATCAAAAAATGACAGTGATTGTTTTGTAGAATTTAAAAGAACAGGATGTTTTTTAACATAATTGACAAAAAATTTGATTGCATAAGCGGTTTTACCAAATTACGAATAAAGGGAAGAAGTTAACCTAATTAGAGCTCAGCATATAGTGATAGATTTAATAACAAAAAATAATGTAAAACTGCTTTAAGGTATTGACAAATATATGGGACTTGTGTGTGCATAAAGAAAAATAAAAAATTAGTAGCTTACTTGTATTGTTGAGGAAACAAAACTTATGTAAGTAGCTTACTTGCAGTGTTGAGGAAACCGGAGTTATGTAGTTCGAGATACCTTAATGTAATTGACTACGATATCAATTGCATGAAATTGATTTTTGTTTTGAATTTTCAAGAGATTTTGAAGGTAGTTGATACTCTTGCATCCTTACCTTATTTACAGGGCCTACACAAACATATCTAGTACTTTCGTCTTCATAGTGTATGTGTTCCATTGCATTGCGAAGAGCTTTCTCCCTCAATTTGTTACCAGGCCAATAATGGAAAAACGGTTCAATATTCTTCAAAGTGGCCCACATGAAATCTTGAACCAAGGGATGGGGAACATACAAATCCTCCTGTAGTAGTTACAGTAATTAATAGCCTTTTGAACAAGAAACATAATACAAAGTTAGAGTTTGAACCAACTATAGTAAGATAAAGAATGATATTAAAATAATTAATGAAAGTACAATATTAACTTCTAATTAAATATCTGTGAACACCTATACTTTAGTTTTAAATGACAAGTATTTACTATTTAGTCTCTTATAGAATTTAAAATATATTAAAAAGAGAAATACCAGATCATTGCTCTACTGCTCCTACATCAATGATTAATAGGGCTAAGGATCATACCAAAGTCGTGGGGGAGCCAAAGTAAAGCGACGATTGAGAATTTAAGCTTCAATAATCAAGACATTCATGATGATCAAATGTACTGAAAGCCTCAGGAATTGTCTTCTACAGGTTCGTCCTCAAAAGATGAACTATGGCCCAAGATGCAACAATCTAGTACAGTGAGTGTAGTAACTAGTGAGTGAATATTAAGAAAAAAGGGCCTAGACTAAGTGTGACTCCTAGTAATTTTCTATGATGATAACACGCAGGAAAGAATTAAATCTTACATAAGAAAATCTAGAAAATTATTGGGCTCGTGTGTAGGTTCAAAGTCATCTTATGGAGTCAATTGTTGAGAATAAGTGAGGACCATTATAGGATTGGCTAAAATAGAAAAAAGCTCCACATAATGGAGGAGGCAAAGTTATCAAAGAAGTTCATCTATTTGAGGATGCAAACTGAACCTGAAAAAGGAAGGTTTACTTCTAAATAAATTTTGCAACACATGTACATCATATAAAACATACTTTATTTATTACAATAAAAAAAATTAATTTGAAATCTTTTTTGTTGATTTCTGCCTATATACTACGCATGCATAAAATATATTTAGATATGAGAATCTAGCAAACCTTAGTGCATTGGTTTCTTGCTTTGTTCCAATCCATCTTTTCATAGGGAATGCGATAAAGTTCCTCCCTTAGCGATAAAATTATCGGTGTAATTCGACCAACAAATCTCTTTGCATATAAATAAGCCATGGGTAAATAAACCGTCCGAGTTAAAATCCACATGCGTCCTATAAATAAAATAAACAATAATCTAAGAACAATCTCATATATTTAAAAAAAAAAACATAAAAGAAGCAAACAAATGTAAAAGCTATATTTGTATGCACGCAATACATATATCTAAAAAAGTCATGGTTGCATGAAAAATATCTCAAACTTATTTTAATGTTAAAGCAAATTACTTTAAAAGTGCTAATATGCTTTCTACTTTGGAGTACAACTTCATAATCGTTATTGTAAGTATTATCCCAACTGTTAAATATTGATTTATGGTTTGCATGATCTGCAAGGACACTACTTTTGCAAGCACTATGGCAAGCTCAAAAATGTTCAACTTGCTTTTGGCATTGTCCTTTCTTGCATCCTTATATTGAGGACTTTGTCATTGTATATCTTCATGGCATCCCTGAGTATAGACCCCAACCAGGGAAGCACATCTCTTGCACTTACAAAATGTGTTCAAGATAAATAAGGACTTATTATTTGATAGAGCGCAATGAAAATAAAGGATTCATGTAGCTGACACCACCAAGTGGGATAAAGGCTTTATTGTGGTTGTGGTGGTGGTGGTGGTTGTTATTGTTGTTGTAACATCTATATATTTTCACTTTACATGCCCTAGTGCTTAACTTTATCTATGTATACTCTTCCTTAATGCATATGTGTTATGCTAACTTTTTTCCCCTTTTTACTATATTTCTTACATTTTTTTTTCTAATTTACTTCAAGATTAGATCAATCCACTTAACTATTGTTATTGTATACAATTTTGTTTTGTTCTCATGAATAGATAGTTTCCAAGGATTCACATCAATAAAATAATAGATGAAAGAAGGATACCTGGGTGAAAAGGAAGCAAATCTGGGAGCAACATCAGTTCTGGTAGTAGAGGGTTGTTCCCTGCCCAGTCATATACTCCAAGAACCTGCAGCCAAGCAGTAATGAATTAATAAAAAATGCCAGAACATTAGAATAATAGGAATTAGCAAAATAGTTTGAAGGGCCAAGTTCATGTTAACTTGCTTATGAACTACCCCAAATCCAAGCGTCAAATTAGTTTCACACTTTTATGACCCAAAATCATTTTAGGTATTCCTCTATAAGAAAAAAGAAAGGGAAAATTCTAAGTCAGGCCACACTTGGTAGTGACCATTGTTAAAGGCTCTGTTTGGTAATAAGAAAAAAAAAGAAGATTTGGTTGGAATTTTTAGTGATTTTTGAAAAATGTGTATGATGTGAAATAAAGTAAGTTGGTTATATTAAAAATTGTGTATGATGTGAAATAAAGTTGATTAATTTATTGAGAATTGTGTTGGATGTAAAATAAAGTGATTGTTTAATGTTGGAATTTGTGTGAGATGAGATATAAAATAATTTTTTAAGTTTTTTTAAAATAAATTTAAGATTTTTGCCATGGGTAATTTTAGCCATGATTTTTAGTCCATTGCCAAACAGAGCCAAAGTGATCAAAGGATCTATTCATTATATACAATAAAAGCAGGCTTTTATATTTACCGAAAGCCAGAATTTTCCCCATTGAGTTGTATAGGTTGCACCACCATGGTCCAAAATCCACTCTCTTCCCATTCTCATTGCTCCACCTCCATCTTCTTCTTCTTCACCAAGCAACCTCAATGTTACATATGATAGCACTGAACCAAACATAGTACTATGGCCTTCAATGTGAAACCCCCAGCCACCATCTTCATTCTGCATGGTAAATAATCAAGTCAGTAAGATTAATCACACACATATATACATACATATATATATGTGCATGTATATTAGATATACACAGTTAAAATAACAAACAACATCAAGAAAATCTTATGCATGTTGGCAGTTAAAATTAAAGTTATTAGGGTAAATTACTGATAGGTCCCATAGTAAAGCTATGATTACACTTTGGTTGATGCTTTTGTAATCTATCACTTAGATTACTAGAATTTAAAATAGGAACCTAAAACTAAAGCAAAATAGAAACCTAAAAGATCTCTACAATTCCAAAATAGGAACCTAAGGGAAGGATTTAAAAAATGGGCCAAAGTAATTATAGGTAAACTATAAGGACCAATCAATAATTTGCCATCAAAATTATTTTTCATAATTAATTGATAAAATAAGCTTTTTATGCAGACCTATTGTTCTAGACAGGTATTGAGTTCAAAAAATGGAGTTAGAGTCAACTTTTAGTTTGGAATAGGATCATCTAACATAAGCTTTTCAAGCTGGAACAACCACAAAATATGTTTTCGCTCTAACTTTACATGTTGTACGTTATAGCACAAGAATATCGCAATACTTTTAAATGGAAGTCCCAAACTTATCTTGTGGGCATGAATCTAATTCCCATATCCATCTCATTAAGAATGGGTCAAGATGGATTAAACGGGTTTGAGCACAAATTGGCATCCCCAACAAGAAAAAATTGAATACACATTCTGCCCATTTTACTTCCAACAAATCATGTATTCAATCTGTTACAAGATTAAAATCATTGTGTTTATTCCAAGGTTGTAAGGAACAAGCTTGCATGTGAAGAGAATGTGGTAGTATAATGCCATGTAAGTATTGAGAATCCGTCTCCCCACATTATTCACCTGATGGTTGTAAACAAAACGACGAATCTCAAGCTGATGCTCTAGCGATAAAACAATGTTTAGTGTCCCAGTAATGTATAACGTCACAATCTGTCAAAAGAAAGCATATGATCAGCTTAATAAATCAAGTCCATGATAAGATATAAAAGCTTACAAAATCATTTTTTTAACTGTAACAAGAAATCCATTTACCAATCCAGGCATGAGGAACATTGGAGATCCAAAATCTGCAGGCCAGTGGCCATCATGAGCTTGAAGAGAACAGAAAAAACTCAAAGCTCTTCTCAAAGAGGTTGTAACAACCTCATCTGTCACCTGATCATCTTCTCCGACCTTCATTTGTTGCAACCTTAGCTCAACAGGGTTTTCCTTTGCAAACTATTCATAATTATTGTTTTAAAGTTTAAAGTACTAGTGAACTAAACCGCATATCTACTTTAATATCTATTGACTCTTTTTTAAGGATATGTTACCTGCAGCCTCAAGAGTAAATCTGCACTATTCTTGATTTTGAATCGATTCTTTTGGAAATCACCACGTGCTTTCTCAACCTTTGCAATCTCCTCTGCTGACCCAAGCTCAGGGTTGAACTCCCATATTTGCCTTCCCACATGATTGTTTATTGTCGTTAGCAATGGGCTCCCTCCTTCGGCAATCTTTAACTTCCACATCAAAGAGAAACAACCTGAAATCCTTTATATGTAAAATTGTTAAACTTTGTTATTAGTATTATCATTAGGCTAAATTTCATCAGGTCCCAAATGCTAGATCCTAATTTCACATAAATCAACAAAACTAAAATCATTTTGTTCAGGCCCTTAGGACTGATAAACTTTCATGCTTTCCTTCAATCCACAAATAAGTGAAACGATGATATTACACTCTCCCTCCTTCCCTCCCACCCTCTCTGCTTCTCTCGTTTGTGCCTATAAAGTATTTGGAGTTGTAAATGCCCCTCTCTTTCCTTTCATTCTATCCCTTCTCTCGCTCCTCTATCTCTTTCTCTCTCTTCCAATGTCGATGCATGGTGATGGAGTTCAAGCTTGACATTAGGGCATGTATGGCACTAATTGAGTATGCTTGACAAGAGAGGAAACTCAAAAGGGATTTCAAATTACTCAATGATTTATTGTTGTAAGCTAAAGGAGGAATTGTTGACATTGGCAAAGAAAGGAGAGGGGATGATTTGTAGTGGTGGTGAGGAAGGGGAAGGGAAGGGAGGGAGCACTAGCTATCAAGATAAGGCCACAGCGACATGAGTTAAGGTGTAGATCCAATAAATCCATCTCCCCCACTCATATTTCTCCCCCTTGCTTTCTTGTGCGATGTTAGTGAAGGCGCAAACGGCTAGGATGGCGTAGATAATGGAAAGTCAATAAGTCATAGATCGATGACGTCGATGACTATCACATGGTAATGTAAGTGAAGGTGTAGATGATTTGTATCATATTAAGTGTATATGACTAATGCATCTTTTTGTGAGCCAAACCTTTCCTTGTAAAAGATAATAGCCTATAATAGAATGGAGGATGAATGAATGAATGAAATTTCTCTTCTTCTTTCGCTACACCTCTTCCCCTTCTTCATTTGAAAGACCTCCGGGTCCATTCACCAAACATAGCCCCTTCAAGGCAGAGCGTCGTCCCCTCACCTCGCGCTATTTGAGCGATTGGCGGCGACAAGTTGCAGCAGGGCCGCGGCGTGCCGGGAACATGGCCTAAGGCCGCTAAAATTAATTTGACTTTCGAATAATTTTTAATTTTTTATCTAAATATTATATATAAATATATTTATTTATTCAATCAACTTAATTTATTACATACTATTTTGATCTATTATTTTAAAAAAAATTATAATAAATATAATTTAAATAATTATAAAAAAATTCTAATAAAATTCTAATAAAACTACTGAAAAAAACTACATAATAAATCTAGTTATCAATATAAATATATATAATATTTTTATTTTTTTAATCAATCCGATTGCAAGTCATCTCGATTCGATCCTATATCGACTCAAGATTGGATTGATAAAATTTTGGAGCAAAAAAAAAGACTCGTTAGTCGGCTCATTTAGATCGAATTGATTTAATTTTTGAATGATCTTCAATTTTCGAGTAAAATTTTGTCATCCAAATGAATGGTTTTAAACTCAATTTCATTTCTCTATCAAAAAAAAATCAATTTCATTTCAGATCAGACAACAAACCTAATTTAAAAAAAAAAAAACTCAATTTCATTTTTGATCTCAATAATAGTTTTGATAGCTTTCATATTGATTTTTTTTATAAATGATTTATAGTTCATAAATTTAAAATAAAATTTAATAATGAGTCTTTTTTGCACTAAAAATTAATATTCGCATCTTTTCAGATGTGATTAAAAATTGACAATATTCTATAAATAAATATCTTGAAATTTATTACTTTTACTCTAAATTTTGAGAACTTTTACATGCTAGAAACCACCATAAAAATTCTATAATTGCACACTTAATTTTTCAGTGATTTTATTAAATTTTGCAATATTATTATCATTAACTCTATAATATTAATAGTACGAGTAATTAAATACAAATCTTGTTAGAGAGACTAACACAAAAATGAAATATTTCATATAAAAAATGAAGAAAATTATTAAATTGTATAAGTAAATAATACAATTTAAAATTATAGAGGTGCTTTTTTTTTTCTTACAAAAGCATAAAATCAATAATAAAAAATTCTGCAGTTAAATGTACTTAAGTTGGAGTAGTTCTTAAATGAGTATTTATTTTGAAAAGTACAAAAATTATATTATTTTTTAAAATCAAAATAAATAATACCTATATATTTAAAATATAAGATATTAATAAACCCGAACAAGCTATTTAATTTTCCATTAAACTAGAAGAGCACCACAATAATTTAGATAACATTTATCTCAAGAAAAAATAATTTTCAATTATCGAGTTCAAAAAAAAAAATTTCTATCAAAAAATATTTGTATATATATATATTTGCAATTTAGGCCTTAATTTTTTCACATGCTAAAAACACTCTATAAACACTTTTGCTTGTGGATTAGTTGAGTACTTTTCAGGAGATCTACTATCTCAATACTGCTCTAACTCAAGCACTTTTAATTACGAAATTTCTTATTATTAGTATTATGATTTTATCTCAAAAAATATCTCGATCATTTATAATCACATTATGTTATAATTTATGAGATTAAAATTAGCACCAAATATCATATAATTTTCAGTACATAATTCCACTTTTACATAAGAATTTTTTTTTTTTGATGAAATTTTTTACATAAGAATAACAATAATGAAAATCAAACTATGTACAAATAATATATGAAGAGGAAGAGAGAGAGAGAGAGAGAGAGAGAGAGCTCAACCTGACCTTGTCCCGTGCTTTCCTCTGACAGTGCATTTTAGGGCCAGCCGAAGTTCGGCTGAATTTAAAAGCGTCCTAGCGGTAAGATGAGCCGCAGGAACAGCGACACCCACCCTGGTGGAGGACGGCCTGAGTTGGGATGGGTAGAGTTTTCACGTTGTAAATTATTTGGTCAGGCCGGCTTTCCACGTCATTTCTTAGGCGCCCAGTAGGCGCGCGCCGCATGTGCGGGCAGCCTCGTGCACAGCGCCGCATCTGAAACGGCGAGAAAACACCGTTTTACCCCATTTTCTCGCAGTTTCGCATCATTTTTTCATAAATACAATATATCTGTGACTTTGTATTGACCTTATTTCGCTTTCTATTCACTTTGCTGAAGTTTGTATATGAATGTATATCAATTAAAATGTATTGTGCAAAAAATATTTTACAAAAATATGAGAAAATGATATTTTCTCGCCGTTTCGGGCGTGCCGCTGTGCGCGAGGCAGCGCGCATGCGGCGTGTGCCTACTAGGCAGGCGCCTAAGAAATAACATGGAAAGCTGGCCTGACCAAATAATTTCTCCCACTTTTAGGCTTGTATCTTTTTCATGACTCAAATTAACATGTTCCACCCAAAAATAATTATTATTATTTATTCCTTCTATAAAGAAAAAAAATAAATAAATTTGTTCCCAACTGCATGTAGAGCTGACAGCAATTCGAGTTCAAGTTAGAGTCGAGTCATACATGATTTAAACTTATCTTATTAATTTACATTTTGGCTCAAACTTCAAGTTTCGACTCGCACTCTTCAAGTCCGAGCCTTCGAAAATTAAATTTATTAGAAATATCAAAACAAAATGGATAAAATAGAAACATGCATTTAGTGTATTATACGATAGACAAATTTCATCCAAATGTAAAGGTAAATTTTATAAAACTGCAATAAGACCAGCTATAATTTATGGTGTTGAATACTAAACTATAAAAAGAAAACATATAAATAAAATAAGCATTGCAAAAATAAGAAAGCTAAACTGGATATGTGAATATACACGAAAGGATAAAATTTTAAATGAGTATATCTACTAGAAAGTTGGTATTGCACCAATTACTATAATGAATGATCTTACTCACTTAACTTAAAATATGATTTGATAATTCGTAGAGTGCAATAAAAAAAAATAAATTATGTAGCCGATCGTTGGTTGTTATTGTTGTAGCATGATGCAATTCTGTTCAAATATCTATTTTAGAGATGCTATATGTCAACTAAGCCTTTAAGACAGCATGAGAGCCCACTCTCTAATCGTCCTTTGCAGGAGTAGGTGTCAGATGTGGCAGACTAAACCTATTATGTCCTCTCCTCTCCAAGTTATAAATAAGGAGGAGGAGGAGAAGCTAAGGGGGGATTTTTCTTTCTGGAGACCCTTCCTCTCTCTCTCTCTGGTTGAGCTGCCCCTCTATCTCTCTATCCTTCTCTTGTACTCATTCGGTCTCCATTTAGAGATCAAGCTTTGTAAGAGGAGATTCGATTAGTGGATTCAAATCGGCTAGACCGCGTCATGGTTCCACGTAAAAATTACCGTCTCATTTCTCTTTGTTGTGGCATATTTTTTGCATCAACAAGTATTATAGCACTAATGCTATAGCTCTTCTCTATTTTGTTGGAGGGGCCCATGTTAATACCTCGTGTATCTTTAATTCTTGAAACACGATGCGTCGCGTTCGCCAAATGGATTAATTTCTTCTTTCTAAAAGGCAGGATTTAATAGAGGATAGTTTTGTAATTGGAGGAAAGTATGAGAATGGGGCTCAAATTAAATTGTTTTTTTTTTTTAAAAATTGCATGTGGGGCAAGTGTATTGCTATCCCAGCCATGTACTGCTGGTCACATTAAAAAATAAATAATTAATAATAATAATAAAAAGAATTGCATTGGACCCAGAAGTAATTTTCTAGCATGATATATAGCAGTGAATGACAAATCCAAGATCGAGGGCCCATTTGCATTAAATTGAAATGTTGGATCTCGAGAAACGGCCATCCAACTTAGTGGACCCGGCTGTAATTTACTGCTGCATTGTCCATTGAAGCGTAGTCTCCTGCCAAATTCCACAAATTAATGGTGCATTTATTATATTGATCAAAAGTTCTAGAATTTTTTTTTCAATATTTTTTTTTTGAGGTAATGACTAATTCTGGGTTGAGGTAGACCCTTGAAACATATAAAATATATCATTTCAGTAACAAATTTGATATCTAACATTTATTCCGATTTAACTCGACTGGATTTTAGATAAAGTTTAGGTAAATAACCTCTGACCCGACCTGGGCACCTATTGAGTTCGGCCGGGTCACCGAGTGAGTGGGTTAAATCACTTAAGGTCAATTTACATGACCAAGCCCGACATGGACTCGGGTCGGGGTAAGCTCTAGGGTTCTTTCTTCAAACGGTTCAGCCACCAGCTCGAAACTGAGAGAGAAGGGAAGGAAGGGATTTTAGGAGGCAGCAGAGCAGGCACCACAGCAGGGGTGGAAGCAGTAGCACTGCAGCACCAACCCTAGGATTTTTTCTTTAGACAATCCAGTTGTCAGCCTCGAGCCTGGAGGCCTAAGAGAGGAGGGGAAGGGAGGCGGCTCGCCAGCCTCGAGCGTGAGAGCACTGAGAGGGGAGAGAAAGGGAGGCGACACGCTAGTCTCGAGCGTGAGAGCATTGAGAGGAAATGGGAAAGGAGGCGGCACGCCGGCACCGCAGCAGAGGAGAAAAGTTTTTTGTTTCAAACCATTAGTCGGCAATCGCAGACTACGCGAGAGCCAAGAGGGAAGAGAAACCCGGGAAGCAGGAGTGTGGGGCTCGAGATGGGCCTTAAGACTTGAAGCCTTTAAGTGCCGAGCCGGGCCGGGCCCCAGCCCCGGTGATCATGCCCAAGCCCGATCATGAATATGATTGGGCGAGGCCGGATTAAAAGAATAAGAAAAAAAATTTATTGCAACTCAAGCTTCAAAATTTTCAGGTCTAGTCGGATGATCGGATGGGTCCCCGATCTCATGCCCAGGTCTACCTCTGACCCAAATTAATTGTCTTTACTGATCAAGATAATTTAATTATTTTTAAAATTATATTTATATTTATTAAAGGGTAAATTCATGTACTAGCATGCAAATATTCTATAATCTCATGAATCTAATTTCTTGAATCCGCTTGAAAAATAATATTTTAGTAAATATATAAATATGTTTATATATTGTGTATATATTTTTTAAAAAACATGTAAATATAATTTATTTGGAGATGCCTCAAAATGGTTCTTGAGTCGGCTTGAGCTCAAGCAATTTCAAGTCGAACTGGCTCGTCTTGAAATCATTTAAAGTTTGAGCTCAGCTGAACTCAAAAATTTTAAGTTTGAGGTAGCACCAGCTTGCTCGAACTCGACGCGTTTATAGCCCTAGCATCTTGGTTAGAGGTTGACGGAGGGGCAACCCTCATAGCAAGAGCCTTTTCCTTTTGCGAACTCTTGTTCCTTTTTTTTTTTTCTATTTCTTTATTTTTATGTCTATTCTAAATTATACATAGCTAGTTAGCCTAACGACTTATTCCGCTCAAAAGTAGAGAGATCTATAACCTCTACGATTGTACCTTTCTGACCACTCGAGACTAAAAAGGAAAGAAAGTGATCACTGGGCAATATCTATATAATAATTCAAAATTACTCAAATAAGGAGCGGCTTCTAGCAAATTTCTAGGTGAAGGAGCACAAAAATAAATTGTCCCACATCGAAAACGAAGAAGAGTTCCAGAGCTATATAAGTTGATTCCAAATAATAAAAGTATTTTTTGAGATAAAATGATGAGATTAATGATAAGAAACTCTATAGTTAAACGTGCTTGAACTGGAATAGCATTAGCATGAACGATCTTTCGGAAAAACTCAAGCATACATTTTTCAAAAATCAAAACAAAACGATACTTCTACATTTATTAGTAAACATCTCAAAATAATATTTTGTTATCAAGTTCTTTATTAGTGTTATGACGGGAAACAATCAAAGAGTTTTTACGTGGAAAACCGACTGGCGGGAAAAACCACGGTTCCTGTTCGAGGAGGCTTGAAAGATCACTAGAAATGCGTTTTGGTTACAGTTTGAAAAATGAATTCTCCGCCTCTTTGAAGGCTGTGTACAGGAAGTATATATACCCTGAGCCTGTTATGTCTAGTCACTTCTAGCCGAGTAACTTATGACCTTAGCAACGGCCCAATCAATGCCTGCAGATGGCTAGTATGTGACTCCTGTACGATGTGTCAGCGGTCATGCCCTGTCGGCGGGAAAACCGCGTCTTCCTCAGAGAAGTACAATCCTCCAACGGTCAGATGTCGCGTCGGGGCTTTGCTCTTCGACATCTGCTCGGTCTGCTTTTCGGGATGATACTCCTTCTGTTCGACTTGGGTGCCTTGCTCACGTGGAGATCATGTGAGCGACCACGTGGACGGCTCAGATGGAGGCGCGAATCCAATTACAACAATTAGTACATATTTTTTTAAGAGATAATAGTTTATTAATCTGATTAGTGAAATGAGTAAATATGATTTTGTTAAATCATCTGAATTTATTTCAAATAGCTCACAATCTAAGTTGATATACTAAATTTTTTGCCCATTGACTTAATTAGTTTTTTTGTAAGTAATTTCATGTCATCATATCTCATGTGTTTTAATAAGATTATTGGTGTAGTTAAACTTAAAAATAGGTTGTATTTGTATATTTGAGAGTTTCACTAATTTCTCTTTTTCGTGCATTAGTTTAAAACTCCTCTAGATTTATCCTATCCTTGTTCGTGGCCATGGGAACAACAAAAGAATTAATCTAACAAATAACTTCTTATAATTTAATGTCGGACAAAATACAATAAATAAAAACTACGTTGCTACAATACCGAATTGGCTCTTCGAGAAAAGGAGGAACAACGTATGCTCGAGTTGATGTGCTAGAACACAATTTTTATTTTTTTTTGAAATTTAGAACACGAATAAATTTGTATAGAATCAAAACCATTTTTGCTTCTCAACCCTCTCTTGAACTTACCTGGCGACCCCCAATGGAGGGGTCCATTAAGGTTAATGTAGATGCTTCGGTTCATACATCTCTTGATTTTTTTAGGGTGGGCGTTATTATTCGGGATCACTATAGGGTTGCTATTGCAGCAGCCTCAAAGAGACTTCCTGGTCGTTTTGCTCCCCATTTGGCAGAGTGCCCACATGTGTAGCCATCGCATGCATAGGCCATTGTGCGTGGGCCCGCATATGGAGAAGTTATTGAATTCGGACGGCGCACCGTCCGGAACCCAATTAGAGGGTGTTATGTGTGCCATATAGCTGGGTTCGGACACACGTGGCGCCCTCTGATTGAGTGTCCGAACGGTGCGCCGTTCGGACCCAATAATTTTTCCTGCATATGTGGGCTAGCGCGAGAGTGGCGCGCCAGCCCTGCACTCATGTTGGACCTACACACGAGCACTGTGCGCGGCAACTCATCGCATGCGTCTGCTCTTGCGCATATACGAATAGCAACAGGGCGGATTTAGAACAGATTTATGAATACTCATATCTACCCTGCTATATATTATTCATTACTTATACCCGTTCTACAACTGTTTCCGCCCCGCCCTACCCCTTCTTGACTCTAATTTTCACAAACTCATACTGGCCCCACCCCGCCTCGATTTTAATTTTCACAAACTCTTACCCGCCCCGCCCCGCCCTGCCCCGCCCTGCCCTATTTCTTTTGTGTGAGCCGGGTTCCACCCCGACATGACCCACCCGAATTGGCCCCTATTCTGTGATTTAACCATGAGATTGTCCAAGATAGTAAAAACTATTTAATATTAAAAAAATAATATCATACATGTAAATTAAAATATTACAAAATTTTATATATTAATTTTCTGAATAACTAAATTAAAATTAATCTTAATCGCATAATAAATTTAAAATTTATATACAAATCTAACTATTTCTTAATTCTAAACATCAACAAGTAATTTTTTTTATCTTTAAAAAGAACAGATTTTTTTTTAAATAATTATAAATCTAAAACAAATTATTACAACTCTAAACATAAATACTTAAAAAAATAAACTAAAATTATTATAGAAAGTGAGATAAATTTATTTTTATGAAATGTATTATTTAGGTATTAGATTTTTAAAATTTTTAAGCTATATCGAATTGAGTATGGGGCGGAACGAGTATAATTGGCTCATACCCAAACCCGCCCCATGTCATAATGAAGCAATTTAATCGAGTACAGATACAAATTATCATCCCTATGAGCGCAGGATGGCACACGCTCGACATCACTAGCACTGGCCTGTGTGTGGCAATTGCATGTGTTGGTAGCATTGTCTCGACACGATTTTGGGTGAGTAAGAGAAAGAGGGGGATATTTTAATTATTTTATATTTATAAATTTTATTTAAAAAATAAAAAAGTATATAAATTAAGTGAAAAGACCTAGTTGAAACCTCAATGTTAACTTAAGAACCTCATTAAAAAATTCTTAAAATCATAAACCTATTTAATATAACTCCCAAATCTTAAATACCTAGATTATATTTGCCTTAAAATTTAATATAAAAATTCATTTTATTCTCATTCAACATCAATTTTATTTCACATCTTATAAAATTTTTAATATCATTAAATTATTTTCAACCAATATAAGCATCAACTTCACCATTCAGAACCCGTTTATTTGTAAAAATATTTTTTATTAAAAATTATAAATTACATAAAAAAAATTAACTATTATTTTAATATAAAAAAATGTAAAATAAATTTAATTTTTTTATTTTACATTATATAAATAATATAAAATATAATTAATTTTTAATATTAAATTTTATATATAATATAATATAATTATTTAAAATTAAATCAGAATAATTTTAATTTGGTCAAATAAACAGAGACAGAGGTCAAATTTCACAGTTCCTTGATGTTGACATGTTTTTAATGAAGAAGGAAATATCATTCTGTCTGATAGTACATGGATGACAGCACAGGTGTTGCAGGATATTTATCCCAACTTTTGGTTGGTGCATGTAATTAATATTTGAAATATTACTTCCTAAGTCGTGAACAACTGATAGTCCGATCCGACACGAAGAATCTTCGTCACTACTCGACAAGACTGACATCATCATTGAGTTGTAGAGACCACTTAATTGCACTATTAATTTGCATTTTCATTACATTTTACGGAAGACTTCTTTTACGAGAGAAATTATAGCGAGTCTTATAAAGTATTCTCGTGTCTTTGGTACAGTTTTTGGACAGGCCTTCCAGCGTAGGACTCGTTCGTATAAGGGTGCAGGAATGCTAGAGGGCAAAACTCGTCAAATCGGTAATCGGATGGTCTGAGATGCAAAGCTGATCATTCCATATGATGAACGAATCAAAACGTCAACTTCATGTTTTTGCACAGATAATTGGATTATGATTGGATTGTCGGATCAAATTTTTCACGATTTCATGATACTTTCTTGAATCTCGGGAAAGGGGAGAATTTTAAGGAAAGTAGCTATCATATGAATTGAGAAGTTCATGGTACGCTATCGTACGAATTTGAAGCTCATTCAAGGGGATCGCATAATTACGCCTCACTCGAAAACCATAAATCCGTCCCATAGCCGCTCGCGTATAAGACTTGCTGTTATTTCAATGCATATAAATTACGCCTTGATCTGAAACCACACCACTACAAAAAATGCATCCTCTTCCATAATTTCCCGTGTAAACGTAAAAACACTTGAGCCCGTTACAGGTTGATGCTTTAAATCAGCTTGTCCTACAGAGTTCCCCTGCATCTTCATTTAATAAGTACTCTATTTCGAGTTCATTTTCAACCGTTGTTTTGAACTTCGATCTAAATTCATCGAATTACGCCATTTTTACCCAAGTTTAGATACGTTATCGCAACTGAGTTGTCGTATATCAATGAAGGTAATATGAAGGTTAAAAGGTAAAAGGCCTTCTCACAGTGGACCACTGACTTAAAAGAAAAATTATTGGGTGCGCCGCGCGCATCGTTCGGACGCCCAATCAGAGGGCGCCACGTGTGCTCGGACCCAGCTGTATGGCACACGTGGCGCCCTCTGATTGGGTTCCGGACGATGCGCCGTCCGAACCCAATAACTTCTCGACTTAAAGAGGAGACTGTTCCTGTTCCACTACATAAATAATTCAATTGCTTCATTAATACTCACAGTTCATCCTTCTCCTCTGGCAAAAGGATCTCATTCTCTGGCAAGCTTCCCTTAACTGATCTGAAGGCAGCCCAAAGAATAGCCTCACCCAGTTCTTCATCCCAATAACTGAACCTAATTTGAATTCAAGAGTTATCACAAAATCAGTAACACTGTGTTTATTTGCAAAAAATATTTTTAATAAAATTTAAATAAAAATATTTTTAAATTAGAGTTTTTACATACAGGACATGAAATTTACACGAAATTTACACGAAATTACGCATTTCACCATCAATTCATAAATATTACCACTATCACACCATATTCATTTATAGGCTCTGATTGACCATTATAACGGCTCTGTGAAATATGTGAAATGCAAAATATTTAAATGAAGATGGTGTGATAGTGGTAATATTTACGAATTGATGGTGAAATGCGTAATTTCGTGTAAATTTCATGTCTTGTATGTAAAAAACCCTTTTAAATTAAATTATGTATAATATAAAATAAAATGTATTATGTTGGGATGTATAAAAGGTGTGATATAAGTTAATTATTATTTTAACATGCGTGTAAGATGTGAAATAAAATTAATTTTTTTATTTTAAAATATATGTATGATATTAAATATAGTTAAATTTTAATATTAAATTTTATGTATGAAGTGATATACTTAGTTAAAATTAACCAGGTTAAAATTTGGCTAAACAAACAGGAGCTAAAAAATAATGATCAACGTAAATGTAGAGTTTAAAAAATAGTAATGAATCTAGTGCTAACAGAGATTTCATGCTAACAAAATATAAGTCGAAAAAACAGGGAAAAGAAAGGCTACCTAATCATACAAGAACGTTGATTGTGACGATCTTTCATAAAATGTAACAAAAGTATGATATGACGATAGCAACTGTAGAAACAAGCACGTGGGTGTAACTTGTTTGGATCCATAGTGCTACCAAATCACTAATTATACTGCGTACTCAGCACTCATAAGTTAACATAACTTTCCTTTCGACAGTAACACACCCACTTAAAGTTATGTTAGGCAGGACAATGATATTAAGCTAGTAACAACTACACTCAGATTATCTAGTCACTGCTTTTCCTAACAATCCTTTAGTGCACTGGTTTTTGCCGGGGTTCGAATCGAGACGTGCTTTGATACCAATTGTTAGGATCCTTAGCACTACTAATTCTCTTAAAAACTTAAGCTGGTAGGAAAAGCGTAACCAATTTGCTTATTATACTATGCGCCTAGAGCCTACAAGTTGAACCCAACATTCCTTTCGACAATGGCACACTTATCAAGAATTATATCAGGCAAGGCGATAATGTTAAGCTACTAACAGCTACATCAAGGCCATCTAGTCACTGCTTTTCTCAGCATAACTCATATTCTTTAGTAAATACAAGGAAAATATAATAGTAGTTGAAGGAGAAGAAGGAGCAGAAGGAGAAGGAGGAGAAGAAGGAGAAGAAGGAGAAGAAGGAGGAGAAGGAGAAGGAGGAGAAGGAGGAGAAGAAGGAGTATAACTACACAAGAGGCTTCTTGAGCTCTATTAATGTAAAATTATAGCCAACAAACCAAATGTTGCAGATAAAGAAAAAAATTGAAAATAAGACAAAGGAACCGGTTTAAACCATGAAAACTATGACATTGTTCGTCATTTTTTTAAAAATCCACCATTTAACAAAAAGTACAATGGAGAGTACAATAAGTGGGAGAGTGTAGAACTCATATGAAAGATGTGAAAGATACAACATGGTGTTGTAGGATAGAGATGGGATGGCAGAGTCAAATTGTAGTTGGCAATGGCACCCATAGAAGAAGCTTTGCTTGGAGGTCAAAAGCTCAAATAGAAAGGCATGGCTTGCTGAGAGGACCCGAACCCCTTAGGGATATCGTCGCTTTCGCCATGTAAAGCTTCGGCCGCAACCAGAACATCTTGGGCACTCTTGTGAACCATCAACTCTCCCAATTTCTCGTGTTGCTTCCGATTTCTATCCTCATTTGTGGGCTTTGATCCTCATCATCAACCTTGACCATTGCCGCCCGACGCTTGAATTAAGTTCTATATTTGGCAAAGACGATTTAGTCATTTGGGGTCTGTGAGTGGGATCTTTATTAGGACTAAGTTGATCTTGCGAGGATTATGAGATCTAACTTCCTTGACTGAATAGGTGAACTCCCAGATGAGATTGTTAGAAATTAAACTTGATTAATGCAGGATGCAGTTTCAGAAATCAAAGGTCATATTTTGGCTTAATTCTGGCATTAAATGATTGATTAAACTCTTTTATATTATATATTGATGGAAAGGTATTGAAGTCAGAAGTTCAATGCAGAAAACGGCTCCACAATCAGAAATTAGTAGAGGGAGTTATGGTTACTTTAGTGAAGACTGTTCAGCTACCCTATAAAACCGAAATTATGTGTTTATTAGCTTTAAATGAGTCTTGTTAACCTAATGAACGTTTGGAAGTTTAAGAGTCACTTTGTTTAGTATAAATAGTCTTTGTAATCAGCATTTTAAGTATGAAGAAGATGACAAGTTAAAATTTCTTCCTTTCTTTCAAGTTTTCTCTTCTACCGCATTATATTAGATAGTATTGTGCTTACCACCTTCCAACAGAGATGTCCCACTCTCAATCTTCATTCATGAAGAGGAATGATGGGCCAGTTAACTGGAATTGGTCCAGTCCTGATGATCCAAA
Organism: Apostasia shenzhenica; assembly: GCA_002786265.1. Classification (NCBI taxonomy): domain Eukaryota; kingdom Viridiplantae; phylum Streptophyta; class Magnoliopsida; order Asparagales; family Orchidaceae; genus Apostasia; species Apostasia shenzhenica. The sequence goes on from KZ451998.1 coordinate 2,351,113, forward strand.
ATTCAATGCTTGGGATGAGGTTGATTCTATTACTATCTTGGTTCTGAAATTCCAAGCAGCCACTAATCAGTAGGAAAAAGATGATCCTCTCCAAATGCTCTGGGAAATGGCATGGTATGTCTACTCCAAGATGCAAGATGTTACACTGATCTATGAAATTACGACTACAAACTTATCAAACAAGCAAGGCACATGTCCGATGACAGACTACTTGATGCGGGCACAGACAGAGTCTACATAGACAGCGTCACGTTTTTCGCACGCAGAGCTCAACCTAGGACTCCTACTTTTATTTGAAGTGAAAGAGAAGCTCATGTAAGAGAAGTCATGCATTTGAATGGATGTATTTTTCCATGAAGCATAAGTATACATAGATTGGATTCCTCATCGAACAATTCTATCTTAGATCAAACCATCAAATCAAAGACTCAAGATAACCAACAAATGACCTAATTGGACCGTCCAATTTGAATTGAACCATATATTGTAATACATTTCATACTATACTTTGGAGGATTGTTGTGATGGTTTGGAACCGGAGAAGGTAGAGAGTGATCGTCAGGGTGATGTCCGTAGGAGTGAAGCGGAATCACCTGCACAAGGAGTGGCTTTTGGTAGGCTTCTAGGTGGAGGTGCTTTTTGGGATAAGTAATGGCTCCACATTAGAAAGGGAAAGAAGTTCCTAAGCTGTATAAGTAAATAACGTAATCCTAAATAGTAGAAGCGCTTTTTGGGGTAAAATCATAAGACTAATAATGAAAAAATCTATAGTCAAGCGTGCTTGGGCTGAACTAGTACTGGGATGGGTGATCTCTCGAGAAATCCTCAAGTCACACATTTCCCAAAAATCAAAACAAGTAATACCTCTATATTTGAAAAAGTCTATAACTGGGATGGGTGATCTCTCGAGAAGTACTCAAGTCACATTTCCGAAAAATCAAAGAAGGTAATACCTCTATATTTGGATCACAGTATGTTTCAATCATTCTGCCAAGAGCCCATAATCAAACTATCCGATCTGCGGTAGCAAAGATTGGACCAAATGATTAGTTCGTCTAAACCGGTCAATGGTAGCTTGGAATGATTTGACCAAATCTTTTCTTGTTAATTAAGCCAATAGAAGCCTTAAAAAAAGAAGACATGGAGACAAGAAGGCATCCATTTTGTAGTTGTCATATCAGTGTAGTGCCTACATCAAACCTATAACTAGGGCTATAAATGGATCGGACTCAAATCTCGACCTATATTGAATTCATGACCCATGATGAATCGAGTTTTCGAGTCAGATCGGGTCAACCAAAACTCACCTAACTTTCATTTTATCATTTAAGCCATCGATTTTTCTCTAGCTTTTTGTTATTTTGTATTTATGTATACATAATAACAAAAATATTAGAAACTAATCTATTACATATTAATTACCAACTAATCTACGTTATACTTAAATAAATATAATAAAAATTAAAATGATTATACAATAGTCACTTCACATCATTTGCCTCTTTCAAAAAAAGTAATTTTTAACATCTTGATTTTGTTCCTAACATAAAATATTGATACATTTTAAATAAATTTTATGAAAGTATTTATATTTTAAATTCAATACACCATCATGAAAATTGTTCAAGACAAAAAAAAAGAGACAATACAAACAAAAATATGTAGGATAAAAAGACAATTTGTAATAGCTAAAATAGTGTTATTATTAAAAAAAGCAAAAAATTTAAAGCTTACATAAATATTCCTCATTGGAACATAAATAAAATCAATCAAAAAATAATTTATCGATAAAAAAAATATTTAACAAATAAATGCCAAATAAAAATTTTAATACTATCAAATCATAGAAACTTTAATTAGGTCTTTTCTTTTCGTTTACCTATGTTCGTTGTAATAAAGTAAAAAATATTATAGAAGAAACTATAGAAGTATAAAATATTATCAAAAGAAATTGGATTGAGCTTTTAGTAGATCGGTTAAAAAGCAGGGCTAGTCGAACTTCACATCAAAATTTTTTTCATTTCATAAGTTAATCAGACTAGAACTCAAATCGGGTCATGTCATGACGCAACCTATCGATAGACCTATCTATAACACGAAAAGTCTTCGATTAGAACTAAATCATTACCAAAATCTTACGATGAAGTGCAACGATGATGCTGCAATGCTAAAGAATTTTGTGAAAACGAAAAGATCTTAATACATAGTTTGACTAGATTCACGTTCAAGTATTTGAAAAATATATGTTCAAGTCTCTCAATGACACCTTGATAATTGGGAAGATGAGAAATGAAGAACAACGATGCTGAACAGTCAACTAATGAAAAATTAAATCATGATTTCCACAAAGCTCGTGGATGAAAATAGCAAACATAAAAGTAAAAAATCCATTTCACTAAGAAGAAATATGGCGAATTTAATGCAAGAAGTAGTGACAATAGAAAACTGCTTTTAACTCAACCACGAAGCTCGGGTTCTCAATTGAAATGGAGGGTTTCAAAAAAGAAAAAGATATAACTAGACCACTTCATTCATGGTGGGAAGTTTTCTTTACATAATATGGTTAGGTTAATCATGGGTTTTTAAGTGAAAACCAAAAACCAAAAACCAAAAGGTAATGATATGAAAACCAAACTCAAAATAGTCGGTTCGGTTAATCAAAACTTGGTTCCTTTGCTATTGCTTCGATTTTTCAGTCTTCAAATATTTTTGATCACTCATAGAATCGACAAACTTCGAAATCTTCAAAATTCTCTTACTACACCTTCTAGTACATGCTTATTGGCCCATTCAAATGAGAACAGTGTTTCTAATGCTTTTAGTTTTTGTGCCGCCACTTGTATCCAAAACTTTAGATGCACTAATATGATTTATAAAAAAATTATGCGACACATAATTTCTTGATCTGAAAGGGACTACTTTTGCATTCATACATGCCAGTCAAGATCATTATTGCCATAATATTGTTCACTTGACATTCGGTCCATCATTAAGGAAGTTCCACATATGTCTACATTTTCTTTCACTATCACTATTTATGTAACCAAGGTCTAGTTAAAAAATCTGGCAAGTGCCTTCAAGGCATATAGGATATCTCATGTTTATAGAGCCGCTAATAGAGCGGCAGACTTTGTAGCTTCCTTTTCTTGTTTCGATGACACAGAGTGGCGTAGGGGCATGTCCCTCCCACTCGATTTTTGTGCGATCCTCAACGAGGATCGAACTTTTTGTACCTGATGTATCTTTTTACTGTTATAGTATTATAGGCTACGGCCGAATTTCAAGAAAAAATCTGGCAAGAACATGTGATAAGGATAATATACAAAAATACACGTGTATATATGAAATAAATAACGAAATAGAATATATCATGAATAGTGAATAAATATTGCAACCCTAGACTCTGAACGACGGCGCCTGGCAGTCGAAGCCGCCGGAGGCCACAGCGGCGGCGACGGCATCTCCTACTTCGAGCGATATCAGCGGCTTAGAGGGGTTGACGAGCGCCGTCAGCTCTGCGATCACTCCCCTGATCGACGACTTCGGCTGCGAGAGCACGGGATTGCACCGCGCCGCCGGAGCCGACGGAGCCCCCGTCCTCGCAGACATAACGGTTAACAGCACCGGAATTGCCTTCGGCAAAGGGAGCCTGCTGTTATCGAAGGAACAGGGGATTAAGAGGTGAGGAAGACGAGGAGGTTTAGGATTTATAAGGGCGTCGCCTGAGTCATTGGAGCCATCTGGAGAGAGAAAAGAGCCTCCTTGGAGCTGCAACGAAGAAGAACAAGAAGGAAGAAGATGCCTCAGCTACACCGCCGATGATTTTAAATTTCTTTGAAGGAGAGGGAGGAAGAAATAACCAATAACGAAAAAGAGAAGATGGAGAAGAGGGAAGGGATTCTAACTGCTTTAATATTTTAAATTATAAGGGTAAATTGCATTTGGCTCCCCAGATTATTAGCATGTCATAAATTGATCTCAATTTTAAAAAAAAAAATTATTTTAATATCTAAGATTATAAAAACACTATATTTTTGGTCCCCTTTCAAAAGGAAGTTTTTTGTTGGCCTTTTTTGATAAAATATATAAAATTTGATCATTTTTTTACTATTTTAAATATTTACATAATTAAAAAATTATTATACTCCTCTATCCTCACTTTTCTTAAAATATTTAATAAAAATATCTATAAAGCCAAATATTTAACAAATGATGGTGCCCTTACTGCATAATGATAAAAAATTAATAATTATATTTTAATTGAAACAAAATGATAATGCTTTATAAACTTAAATTTTTGAAAAATTGAGACTAATTTACAATTCTCTTTTGGATGCAATTTCTCCTAATAATTATAGTGCATTATTAAAAAATTATGAATTTTTTATGTATCATATGTATTTGTTGCCTCTTGGAATCTCGATAATTTCGAATTGCTTTGGACTTTGCCTATTGGAAAGACAAAAATCCTATATGCCTTGATGTGCAGAAAATAAATAAATATATAAGATGAACGTAAAATCACGGCTGATGTAATAATATGTGGATTATAGGACCTGATTTTGATACCAAATATGATATAAATGTCACAACCCGAGATCCAAATAAATGAACCCCGTACTGTGAATTGTCAATGGTCAATTATTTAGCAACGGAAGCTTAAAAAAATTATCATCATCTTAACAACTAATCGGAGCAGCTAAAATACCTCTGCATAAAAATAAATTAAATATACAACCACCAAAAGTATATAATATTATATTCCAAATATTTACAAGATATCTCAGACAAACTCACATCTTTGACATACAAAATGATGTTTGTTTGTCATGAGTCCCAAAAATATTTATATACAAGTCTTATTCACATATCTACAAGATGTAACACGACTGACAAAAAAACATCACCTCCTATCAAGAGGAGAAGCTCTCTTAAAACTTTCAAAAAGAGCAGTAAGACTTCAGTCCCAAGTATGGCTCTCAATCTGAAAATTTAGGTGTAAAGAAGTGAGCTTACTACTCAGTAAGAGGACTATTCATATCAAATGAAATGAATACACAAAGTTACTTAATTTATCAAATCAGTCTTCATAATAACTTTTTAAAAACACACAGTAAGAATAATTTCATTATGTCACAAGCGGATGAAATGCTTATGAAATACAATACATATATATATAACGTACTAGCTAGAGATTTTAGATATCCTCGAAAGAGTAACATATACATATCCTAGTCAAGATTGCCTCCTAATTCAGATCCCGTCATGGGCCACATGAAATAAGTTTCAGCACCAAAGAAGTCTATCCATTATGACGGTTACGGTGCTCTATTTCAAACTTGGGATGAAATCCCACAATTTACTTGACTAGTCTTCACAGTATTCCTGAAATTCAAACAGATAAGCATTTTACAAATATACAATAAACATGCTCCATGTGTTAATCAAATATTTCTTTATCCATATATATTTATTCTTATGTGGAATGAATTTGTAATTCAATTCAATATTTTACTAACCTCTTTTTAGGGCAGACATCAAAACATATCAAAATATTTTTAAGTCAATGGAATCCGTTAAAATAATAACAGACATTTCATGTTATTTAACACATGAAAACTAAGCAAAGTCGATAAATTCATAGACATAAGTCATGAAAATCCACTTACAAAAGAACTCTAATTAAATCCGTTGAATTCCTCTTTAGTTTTCCTCTTTTCCTTCTTTTCTTTTTCTTCTTCTTCTTCTTTTCTTCGTCATGAGTCCCAAAAATATTTGTATACAAGTCTTATTCACATATCTACAAGATGTCACATGACTGACAAAAAAAATATCACCTCCTATCAAGAGGAGAAGCTCTCCTAAAGCTTCCAAAAAGAGCAGTAAGACTCCAGTCCTAAGTATGACTCTCAATCTGAAAATTTGGTGTAAAGAAGTGAGCTTACTACTCAGTAAGAGGACTATTCATAGCAAATGAAATGAATACACAAAGTTACTTAGTTTATCAAATCAGTCTTCATAATAACTTTTTAAAAACACACAGTAAGATAATTCATATGTCACAAGCGGATGAAATGCTTATGAAATACAATACATATATATATAACGTACTAGCCAGAGATTTTAGATATCCTCGAAAGAGTAACATATACATATCCTAGTCAAGATTTTGCTCCTATATATTCAGATCCCGTCATGGGCCACATGAAATAAGTTCCAGCACCAAAGAAGTCTATCCATATGACGAGTTACGGTGCTCATATTTCAAACTTGGGATGAAATCCCACAATTTACTTGACTAGTCTTCACAGTATTCCTGAAATTCAGACAATAGCATTTACAAATATACAATAAACATGCTCCATGTGTTAATCAAACATTTCTTTATCCATATATATTATTCTTATGTGAATGAATTTGTAATTCAAATTCAATATTTTACTAACCTCTTTTAGGGTAGACATCAAAACATATCAAAATATTTTTAAGTCAATGGAAATCCGTTTAAATTAATAACAGACAGTTCATGTTATTTAACACATAAAAACTAAGCAAAGCCGATAAATTTATAGACATAAGCCATGAAAATTCACTTACAAAAGAGCTCTAATTAAATCCGCTGAATTCCTCTTTAGTTTTCCTCTTTTCCTTCTCTTCTTTTTCTTCTTCTTCTTCTTCTTCCTTTTCCTTTTCTTTTTCTCTGGTTCCAGCAACTGGCGCTGTTGTTGCTGTGCTTTAGGTTGGCGGAAAGGAGCGAAACAGAGGAGGCGGAGAAGGTAGAGGCGGAAAACAGAGGAAAAAACAGAGCAATAACCTTTTTTTTCTTCTCAATTGCTTCTCTCCATCCACGCGGCAAGGAGAGAGGGGGAAGGGCAGGCGGTGGCTGGCTGCTGCAGGTGGCAGCCCCTTCTTATCTCTTTGAATTTTTAGGAAAAATTATAATTTAGTCTCTCAACTTTCATACTCGTATAAATAGGTCCAAAAAACTTTATGTTACATCCAAAATCATTCATTTTAGATCCTTTCTTATTTCACTTAATTCCAAATCTTTACCAATATTTTCTATTTCAATCCAACTAGGTTATTACATACTACCCTCCTTAAAAAGAATTTAGTCTTCTAAATTCATATACCTGATTATTCAAAGAGGTCGGGATATTTGTTTCTGATATCATCTTCTCGTTCCCAAGTTGTTTCATCAGAAGCATTCTCTATATAAGACATATATCTTCTGATTTCTACATCTTGTTGACTGAGAACGTGAGAAGGATCAGGTTCATATTTTCTTAACATAGAGACGTGAAAAATGTTATGGAAATCCATCATTTTAGGTGGTAACGCCAGTCAATAAGTAACATTCCCAACTCTTTCCAGTATTTTAAAAGGTCCAATATATCTAGGACTTAACTTGCCTTTCTTTCTAAATCTCATTACACCTTTTATTGGTGATATTTTCAAAAATACGTCCCCCACTAAAAATTCCAAAAATACAATCTTACACTATAGAATAAATACTTGAGAAAAAATTCTATTTACTACTGAACCAAGATTCTTCCAGTAAGACCTGACACACATCATTGTGTAAGAACATCATAATTTTTTTCTACCGGGGGTTTTCCACTTGTAAGATGTGTTGTTATTATTATTCATTGTTCGCCTTCAAAGTTTCACTTGCATTTATTACAATTTCTCTTACGTCCTTAACATTCTCTCTGGGTTTGTTTGGTTGGAGAATGAATTTGGATAAGAAAAGAGAAAATATTTTTATTTTATAGAGTGATAGAAAAGAAATTTATTTTAATATTGGGAGGTGTGTAGGATGTGAAATAAAGTTGATTTTAATGTTGAAATTTGTGTTGGATGTGAAATAAAATTGATTTTTAAGGTTGAAATTTTTGTTGGATGTGAAATAAAATTATTAAAATTTATAATAAATTTAAAATATTATTAAGATATTTTTTTTGCCTAAAAATGAGTTCATGCCAAACAAGACAGTTTCTCTCCATACACCAACGCTGTCCCCCTTGACCGACCAAGCGAGCCCTATGGTGGACGGCCTCAAAGGTATGAACATAAGCTTCTTTCAATTGCCACGCAAATTCATCCGCCGACAAACCAATTGTTTCCACCCATTTTGTTATACACAAAAATTATATGTTTTATAACATCCAACTATAAGAAACACTAGTAAAACAAATATTTTTATATGAGATGATTAAATTTTGATTTTTTTTCAATTTTTTAGCACATATTTACAAAGAAATTAAAAATAATATATTTTAGTGAATCTCTTTTCTTCCATTTCAAACCATAAACTAATTTTCCTTCAACTGTCTGCTTGCTATTCCTTCTAAACAACCTCAACTCCCACACATAGATTTTCTCTCTTTAGAAGTTTGGATAGTCATGCATAGTCTTTCTTTGGCTGAACATTCAAAATTCATTTTTTTATTAAAAAATAATGATTTATAATTCACTTAATCATATTTTATTTTTATTTCATATCACACGTAAATTTTAATATTAAATTTAATTTTATTTCATATTTTATATAAATTCCAACTTTAAAGTCTCGTTTAGTTGAAAAATATTCTAAAGAGATTTTTAAATTTTTTTGAAATAAAGATAAAAATAATTATTTTAATATTGTGATGTGAAATAAAATTATTTTATTATTGAGGAGTGTGATAGATGTAAAGTAAAGTTGTTTTTTTTATTAAAGTACATGTAAAATATAAAATAAAATTGATTTTTAATATTTAAATTTATTTTTTATGTGAAATAAATATAAAATATTAATGAAAATATTTTTGAAAGAATTTGAGAGTTTTTTAGGACTAAACCAAATAAGGCCTAAAAATTAATTTTATTTTATATCACATACATATTTTAATAAAATAAATCAATTTTATTTCACATCAAATATAATCCTTAATAATACAATAATTTTATTTCAAATCAATTTAATTTTTTTTTCTAAAAAATTTAAATATCTCCAAAATATACTGCAACCAAATAAGCCCAATGTGACATGTAAATCATATACAAATTTTAATATTATACTTTTTTAAAACCTGCATAAATTCTAATATTAAAATTAACATTATTTCCTATCTTCTACGCATCACAAAATAAATTTAATTTTATTTAAAACTTTTATAAATCTAGAAATATAAATAACTTAATTATTATTAGTTTTATTAAAAGTACCCTAATTATATAAATAATAATTATATTTATATAGACATGACTTATTTGAAACACAAATCTGCACTCAAGATACTCAACCCCAATCCCTCCCTTATAAGTAAACTTGAAGATGAGTCGAGTTTGACCCAAGCAATCTCACTGCAAATTCAAAGTTTTTTGAGTTCGAGTAAACTAAAATCTATTTACTCCACTCAATTTTTGAACTAAATCGGGAATAATTTTAAACTTATTTTCAAATTTAAATATTCATTTTACATACATTCTATATTAAATGTAATAGCCTCTTCAATATACATATTCTTATACACATTACTATACAAAATATCGAGTAATTATGTGATGAATTAATTTCATTTCGAGCAAATTGACTTCAAAGACAAGAAACTATAAACTTCCCAACAAGTCGTAGTCCTAGTGCTAGCTATTCCGATCATTAGCATCATGAGTTTACTTATAAAATGTGCCTCTATATCTTATAATTATATTTTTATTTGTATAACTTACGAACTTTCTTTCGATACGAAATAAAATATTTGATAAAAAGCTTTCGAGGAGTTTCTTTTGAGTCGAGTAATTTAGAGCGAGTTTCGATTTTTGAGCTAAATGATGAGTGCTATTTATAAGCATCCTCCACTACGGGCTCCGGCATTAAATCCCTCCAGCTCCCTCTCCGGCCGCCATTAATGGACCGGCGGGGAGATCTCCCTCCCGGCGCTGATCATCTCAGCATCAATCTCCCCCTCGATTACTGCCTCTCCACCGCGTTCGATCCCCAGCGCGATCCCCCTCGAACCTGCAGCTCCGGCATCGGCGGCGCGCCGGAGAGGAAGCTCACACTGTTCGCCCTCCGGCTGGCGATCCTCGAAAAAGCCGCGAGCGGTGTGGGCGCTCTGGGGTTCATCTGGGCCACCGTCGTCCTCCTCGGCGGCTTCGCCATCGCCCTCGAGCGCACAGACTTCTGGCTCGTCACCGTCATCCTCCTGGTCGAAGGCGCCCGCATCTTCAGCCGCAGCCACGAGCTCGAATGGCAGCACCAGGCCACCTGGTCCATCGCCGACACCGGCGCCCTCAGCTTCCGCGCCGCCCGCTGCCTCCGCCTCCTGATCTCCTCCCTCCGCCTCCTGATCTCTTCCCCCCGCTCCGATCTCTCCGGCGACTTCTCCGTCGCCGGCAAGATTCAAAATACGCTAGGTGGTTCTCACTAATCTCTTTATTTGTTTATTTATTTATTTATTTATTTTTATCCACACCATAATTTTTCTAACTAATAATAACATAATTCAAATTTAAAATCATTTGATATTTAGATAAACTCATTCTCACTAATCTCAACATGACAAGAAATATATATTGAAATCAAGTTAATCAACTCATAAGTTTTGATAAATTACTAATAAATTTCTATAATAATATTAGATAAACTCCAAAAGCTTAATAGAAAAATTACAAAATAATATACAAAAAAGTATAGAAATAATTACCTACATGCCACACAATTTAATTTTATTTATGCTTTACCCATCCATTCTTAGTTAATTATGCTATGCACACCCAAAACATTACAAAATCTTACATACACACATTTGAGTTAAAATTTAATCAAAATTTATTTGAAAAAAAATATTCTGTTAGTAAATCATTAAAATTATATTTTTACTCTTAATAGTACATATTTTTTCTCTTCCTCAATACCACACTAAAGCGTTGATTTGTCCTAAAATCAATTCACGTCGCAGATGTCTCCTTTCTTTACCGCCATCTAAACATTAAGATTTTAAGATTTTCATTCAAAATATATTTAAATATTCTTAAAATAATATGATGAACGACTCAGATTTTTTTTAATCTAACTATAATTAGATTATTGAAAAATTATGATTACTCATTATAATAGAAATAAGTTAAAATGTGTGTATGTAAAATTTTATAATGTTTTGACTATACATAACGTAATTAATTAAAAATAGATAAGTAAAGCATGAATAAAATTAAATTGTGTGACATGTAGATAATTATTCAAAAAAGTATAACTATAAATAAAATATAAAGAGCTATTTGTAATTTTCAATAAATATAAATAAAAGGTTAAGTATATTAAATGAATGATCGTAAGTTTCTGAAACTCTTCATTATAGTCTTAGACTGTCAGTAGATTCAATTAATGATTTCCTTTTAAAAACACAAAAATACAATTAATAATTTAAACTTATAAAAAAAGGTCATTTTTTAATTATAAAAATTATCATATTTCATCATCAAAAATAAAATATTATATATATATATCATATTAAAATCCTATAAAATTATAAATTTTACTTCAATTTTGAATAAAATTGTACTATACTTCAAATCATAAGCTCTAAAATTATATCTTATAATCTAAAATTTTAAATCTTATACTTTAAATTACTCTAACGCAAAATACTAAACTTTAAAATCGAACATTAAACTTTAACAATATATTCCAAATACTATTAATTTGTCTCATAAATTAATTATAAATAAAATCTATTATAAATTTAATTTAGTGAGATAAAAATCTCTATTATAAATTTGTAAATCATGTACAATAAAATAAAATTTATAAAAATATATTAATAATTTGATTTATAATTTTTTAAAAATAAATAATAAATAAAATATACAATTTTAAGTTTTGATACTGACTTTTAACCATTTACATTTAACACTTTTAATTATTTAACTCTTAGGACAGTTTGTTTGTAAAGGTTTAAATTTAACAAGGTTAAAATTAAATTTAGATAAAAATATTTTTTATTGAAAGTTGTGAATGATGTGAAATAAAATTAATTATTATGTTGAGATATTTGACAAATATGATATAAAATTAATTATTATATTAAGATATGTAAGAGATGTGATATAAATTAGTTATTATTTTAGTAATGTGTGTAGGATGTAAAATAAAATTAATTTTTAATATTAAATTTTATGTATAGTGTGATATGCTTATTTAAAATAAAATTAGATTATATTTGAACTGCGAAACAAACAGGGGCTAATGTTATTTTATTACTCACATGTATGTAATATATTTAAATTAAAACTTATTTTGTGAGGAGCTTAATAGCTTATTTTTTTATTTTTTATTGCATGATTTAGCTATTTAAAAGAGCATTACTGTTAAATGACCTTTAATTTATTTGTGCTGTAAGAACTCGATTAATGATAATTGATTGAAAACTAATTATCGAATTTCTTTTTTTTTATTTCACTAATTATCGAATTTCTTTTTTTTATTTAACTAATTATCGAATTATTATCGAATTTTTAACAGCCGGCAGTTCCGTCGACTCACCCGCTGCCACGCGTCCTCCGCCCGCGATCACTCGTGGCGCTCGCTGGAGGTGCCGCTCGTCCCCTACGCAGGCTGGGTCTTCCTCTCCCGCAACATCAGCCGCCTGCTCTACTGGCTTCAGCTGGCTTCTGCCGCCGCCTGCGTCGTCCTCTCCGTAACGCGCCTCGCTCAGCAGGACTACGGCGAGCTCAAACTCCACCAGGCCGAGAACCGCAACCGCCGGCCGGCGCTCAACGTCTTCTACGGGCTGGCCCTGGCGGAGGCGCTCCTCTTCCTAGCGGAGCGGGCCTTCTGGGAGTGGAAGCTGAGCCGCTGCCGGCTGCTCGAACAGGTGAGCCGCGAGTGCGGCCTCGGACCCTCCGGCGTGGTCTCCATCCGCCGGTTTTTCTACGACGCCTACTCGCGGTGCGTCAACGGCAGCATCTTCGACGGGATAAGGATGGATTTGGTTTCCTTCGCCGAGGAGCTGCTCGGCTCCGGGTCGAGGGACGAGCAGCTCATCGGCGCCAGCATACTGCTAAGGTTCGCGACGAGCAGGCGGTTCAAAGAAGCGACGTTGAGGAAGGTCGGGACATCGGCAGCGGCGATGGAGAGATTGGTCGAGATGTTGGATTGGAAGAGTCCGGCGGAGGTTGAGATAAGGAGGGCGGCGGCGGTGCTGGTATCGAAGCTTGCCGGGAAGAAGCAGAACGTGCTGAGGGTGGCCGGGATCGCCGGAGCGATGGAGTCCATCTCGTCCCTGCTCTACACCGGCCGAGCGGCGAACGGGACGAGGCCGGAGGAGGTTAGTGGGTCTCTTTTGGAGTTCATTGTGTCTTCGTTTTCTTTCAAGTTTCTGCCACCGCATCGTCTTCTTCACCATTAAAATATATTATTTTAAATTTTTAAAATATTTTATCAAAAAAAATTAAAGTAAAATATTTTGATTACAATTTAAAAATAAATTTTGATATATTACGCATCACATTTTTTTCACAACATTTACACAATAATAGATTACTGATAAATCCTTATAATTTATTTATAATTAAACTTTTACCCAAGAATTTTTTAAAATTCTTCAAAGTAAATACCTATTTTAAACTTTAAAGATTCAAATAATTTTTTTAAAAATATAAATATAAATAAACTATAAAAAATTATAAACAATTTACTCTAAAATAAAGTATTAAAATTAATTTTATTTCATATTTTATATTAATTTTATTTTACATAGTGCATATTTTTAATAAAATAAATAATTTTATTCACATCTAATATAATTTTTAATAATTAAATAATTTTATTTTATATATTAATATTAAAATAATATTTTTTTGAAAAATTTAAATTATTCCTAAAATAAACTAATTCAAAGTCCAATTAAACTAGGCCATGTGTTTGGTAACTATAGAAACAATGGAAAAAAAATCATGACAAAACTTTTATTTTATTTAAAAATATTAAAATAATTTATATATCTCATTTTATATAAATTTTAATATTACATAATTATTTTATTAAATATCTGAGATATTTTTTACTAAATTAATTAACTTTTTTTTTTATATGTAACATAATTTTCATATATTAACAAATATTTTCAAATCATTTACTCTTTCTACCAAACACACCTTACATTTTAGACAGAAAAATTATAAATATTAGACATAATTGATATTTAAAAAATAGCAACATAGTTAATTAATCACTTACTGTACCATTTCTTGTTTGATCAAAACTTCTTAAAATTAACAATCAAAAAAAAAAAAAACTTCTTAAAAGTATGAAAAGTACAAGAATAAAAAAAAATCTTCTTAAAAATACGAATAAAGTTAAAAATACACAACCTATTTGATTGTAGTATTTATTTTAGGAATAATTAACTACATGCCACATAATTTAATTTTATTTATGTCTTACTCATCCATTCTTAATTAATTATATTATGCATACTCAAAACATTATAAAATCTTATATACACACATTTGAATTAAAATTTAATCAAAATTTATTTGAAAAAAAAAATATTCTGTTAGTAAATTATTAAAATTATATTTTTACTCTTAATGGTATATATTTTTCTCTTTCTCAATACTACACTAAAGCGCTGATTTGTCCTAAAATCAATTCACATCGCGGATGTCTCCTTCCTTTGTCGCCACCTAAACATTAAGGTTTTAAAATTTTCACTCAAAATATATTTAAATATCCTTAAAATAATATGATAAACGACTCAGATTTTTTGTAATTTAATTATAGTTAGGTTATTGAAAAAATTATGATTACTCATTATAATAGAAATAAGTTAAAATATGTATGTAAAATTTTATAATATTTTGAGTGTGCATAACGTAATTAACTAACAATGAATGAGTAAAGTATAAATAAAACTAAATTGTGTGGCATCTAAGTAATTATCCTTTTATTTTATTATAATAGTATGAAATATAATTATTTAATTATTATAAATTATATTAAATATAATATTATTTTTTTTTATTAAAATACAAGTAAAGTATGAAATAAAATTAAAATTTTAAAATTAAAATTTATATAAAAAGTGAAATAAATATAAATTATTAATTGAAGAATTTTAGTGATTTTTTTGAGCCCAGTATTATAAAAAGTACATATTTAAAAATAAAAAATAAAAATAAAAAAAAATAAAAAATAAAAATAATATATATATATATATATATATATTTTGAAATTATATTTAGTTGGTAGTGTCATCGTGTCGAACAGGTTACCCACAGGTACCTGATAGCAGATCGAGCTGACTACGAGTACTCCACCTTCAACCTTCTCGGCCTCCGCATCCTGAAGAAGCTCTCGAACGACCACCACAACTGCGGGAAGATCGGCAAGACCAGAGGCCTCCTCCCCAAGATCGTCGACTTCACCGGCGAGATCGGGCACAAGCTACGCCGCAGGAAGTCCGGCGGCGCTGGCTCCGAGTTCGAGATCCAGGAGGCCAAGACAGCGCTTCAAGCCCTAAAGATGCTCGCCGGCACCACCGGACGGACCGGAGAGCTCCTTCGGCGGGAGATATCGGAGATCGTGTTCACCGTGAGCAACATCCGGGAGATCCTGCGGCACGGGGAGGAGGAGAAGGCGCTGGAGATGCTGGCGGTCGAGATACTGACGTGCCTGGCAATGGACGGCGAGGTGAGAGAGAGGATCGGGGCAACGGGAGGGGTCGTGAGGGAGCTGCTGAGGATATTCTTCTCCGGCGGCGGAAGGCAGAGTTTGGAGGCGGCGAGGGTGGAGGCCGGAGAAGCGCTGGCGATGCTGGCGGTGGAGAGTGAGGGGAATTGCCGAAGGATTGTGGGGGATGGGGAGGATGTAGTGGGGAGGCTGGTTGTGGCGGTGGAGGACGGCGTGGTGGGGTTGAACGCCTGCCGGATATTGAGGAACATCTGCGCATACGGCTTGGATTCCGGCCATCTTCGACAAGGATTGAGGGGAGTCATCCAAGCTTTTCCCACGGTAAATTACTGGCTTGATCTTCTTTTGGCAGAGTTTATTACATCACATATAAAATTTAATGGTAAATTGCACAGGGCCCCTGAGGTTAGAATGACATTACAATTAAATTCCACATTTTGAAAAGCCTGAATTTAGGTCCCTAGTTTATATTTGCACTGTCATTTGATCCTCTAGTTTAAATATCGCTTTTTTGGATGATCTAATTAGACAGTAATAGTCAAATTTAACTGTTAGTCATATTTATATGGACCAAAATGCTCTTATAATTTTTTCAAAATCCTTTAAAATAATGTGGAGAATGAATAAGAAATCTGAGGATAAAATAGTAAAAAATCAACAAAATTCAGACGTAGGACCAAACGGCAGTGCAAACGCAAACTCGAGGACCCAAATTTAGGTTTTTCAAAACGTGAGACCTATTTGCAGTGTTATTCTAATCTCAAAGGCCCCTGTGCAATTTACTTAAAATTAACTATTTTTTGTATTATATATATAATTCAAAATAAAAATTAACACCACCCTCTCTTTTGACTGTCCCACTTTTCGAAGTCGTCATCTACTACAACCACGTGAGAGAGGGGGTGAGGCAAAGAGGGAGGGGTGAGAGTTGGCAGAGGAGTGGTGAGAGTAAAATTGAAGTTTGAAAAAATAAAAAATAAAATATTCTTTAAATGCTTATGAAATTATTAGTTTAAATTTTTTATGTAATAATTCTAATTGCAAAAACTATTATTATTACAGAGTTTTAAAAATGAGAATTTATTTGAAAGTTTTTAAAACTATGGACAAAAATATAATTAGGGATTAACTATAAAATCTTTCAATAATTATTTCTTGTTTCAAGCAAATTCGTAAAATCTTTGTGTTTTTACTAATCATACATATCAATTGCATAAGTGTTAGTCGCCACTTGTGAGGATGTACACAATTTATCTAAAGAGACATTTGGTTTGATGTTATTTTGATGTTATATTATATTGTCTAGATGATAATTTTATAATTTTTTTATAAGATTGTCTACACATATTATCATATTAAATAATTATTTTTTATAGAAAATATGATATAACATTAAGATAATATTGCCCAATCCGGCCAATCAAATCTTGAACTAGCAATAATTCGGTCCAATTTGATACCAAAACTAGAGTGCATATCAAACTGGATCAAAATATAATGATTCACGTACTTCTACAATATTTACCATCTGATGATGATAATAAATGAATAAAATGAATATGTTTGTTATATTGAACATTTGCTACTATTTTTTGATAGATACTATCATTTTTTTGATTTTTTGTTAAAAAATATCAATCTACTAGTTTGACTTATTTGATTCATGGTTTGAGCAAGAGTAGGCTGGTTTTTAATCCAATCCAATTTTTACAATATTGAATGTTTGCTCACGAAAAGTTTGTAGTGCACAATCACAATTTATATGTAGTGATCTTTTCTCGTAACTTATAACTAGGGCTACAAATGAACCAAACATTCGTCAAACAGCTCGATGATCAATTTGAGTAAGAGCTTGTTTATATTCGGTTAGTTAATATTAACAAGCAAGCAAGAACATAATCTTAAAAGTTCATTGAACCGCTCGATGATCAATTTGAGTAAGAGCTTGTTTATATACAACAACAACAACAACCAAGCCTTAATCCCACTAGGTAGGGTCGGCTACATGAATCCTTTGTTTCCATTGCGCCTCTATCAGTTATCAAATTCTTATCTAAGTTTAAGTAACTAAGATCACTCCTTATAGTTTCTTGTCATGTCTTCTTTGGTCTCCCTCTTCTCTTTGTAACATGGGCAAAAATCCAGTAACTCAATTTTTCTAACTGGAGCTTCAATTGGCCTGCGATTTAGATGTCCAAACCATCGAAGTCGACTTTCTCTAAGTTTATCCTCAATTGATGCAACACACAACTTTCTTTCGGATATACTCATTTCTCATTCTATCCTTTCGTGTATATCCACACATCCACCTTAACATCCTTATTTCTGCAACATTTATTTTATTTGTATGTTTCTTCTTTACAGGCTAGCATTCAGCACCATATAAGAGCTTGTTTATATAACATTGTAAATATACCTTTGCATTGAACAGGTTTTCAAAGCTGTATCATGTGAAGAGATGAAGAAGTTAGAAGGATCAATTGGGCTTGCTGCACAGGTAGTCAGACTCATGAGTCATTCTGAGTTTGCTGAAGAGCTGGAGAGAGCTGGTATTTCAGGGACTGAGCTGATACAAAGGATGGTGCTTATACTTCAAAGGTACAACAATCCCTCAACCATGGTTCCAAGAATAAGAAGATTTGTGATAGAACTGTCAATCTGGATAATGCAGTCAGATGAAAAATTCATAAAATTGTTTGATGATTTTGGGATGATGAGAGAGCTCAGTAATGTTGTTGACACAACTAGTGATCTTGAGTGCTTTATTGTCTTCTCTGGTAGTGTGGGGCTAAGTAGGCATAGAACAAGCATGAGCTCTTTGGTTGATACTGCATTGCAGTTCATCAAGAGAGCTGAATCAAGTTGATCATCACCCAATTTCTATGTTTATGATGTACTTAAACTAAAATGTATAAGAAGCAATGTAGAATATTAACTAATGTTAGTATCGAAAACAGAGTCGTTTGCTTTCTTTTGTTGCTGCAAAAAACTACAGAAAGTAGGATTTTCAACGACTTTGCATCGTCAGATTCAGAAATTATTAGTTTCAGCAGACCGAAGGTTCTAACAACAGTGTCAGCATGAGAAGTTACAACAACAACAACAACCAAGCCTTAATCCCACTAGGTGGGGTCGACTACATGAATCCTTTGTTTCCATTGCGCTCTATCAGTTACCAAATTCTTATCTAAGTTTAAGTAACTAAGATCACTCCTTATAGTTTCTTGCCATGTCTTCTTTGGTCTCCCTCTTCCTCTTTGTATATGGGCAAAATCCAAGTAACTCAATTTTTCTAACTGGAGCTTCAATTGGCCTGCGATTTAGATGTCCAAACCATCGAAGCCGACTTTCTCTAAGTTTATCCTCAATTGGTGCAACACCAATTTTCTTTCGGATATACTTATTTTCTCATTCTATTCTTTCGTGTATATCCACACATCCACCTTAACATCCTCATTTCTGCAACATTTATTTTGTTTGTACATATTCTTCTTTGCAGGCCAGCATTCAGCACCATATATCATCGCTGGTCTTACTACAGTTTATTTAAAATTTACCCCTAATTTTGGATGGGATTTTTCTATCGCATAACACTCCAGAAGCATTTCTCCATTTTACCCAGCATGAGAAGAGTTACAGATCGATATATTATTTCAAATCGAGTAAATTATCAAACATATTTTTGAGGCATTTCGGTTTACATAATACCTGACTCCTGTGCAAAGCTAATTCCCTTTCATGTAATGTTCCATTGTCCTGCTCAACAAACATTTAACTGGCTGCTGCATTTACAAGAAAAAAAAAAAAAGAAGAACCAGTAGCTTCACAAAATGGCAAACAAACTATACAAACTTCAGCATAGCTATTACCGCCAATCCTGCAACTCTGAGAAGGACGTCCTTAACTTTGCTCTCAATCCTCTCAACAATATCCACATCTGTCAGCCTGTGCTTGCTCGAGTTCCGGCTGGCATCAGTAACGGTATCGTGCAACCTATTTACAGCCCATGAGAGCCACAAGAAACCAAATCCGAGTGCTGTATTCAGAAGCTTGGCAGTAGCAAGAGGCGCTTTTCTACTCGCAGCTTCGCTTGCCACGGAAAAGAGAATGGCGATGCCTGATCCCGCGATGCCGGCAGCAAACTGGGAGAGGAGCTTGGCTAACTCTGGCTGCGATTTCTTCAGCGAGAGGAGAACCTCGCTGGTACCTTTATTGTCCTTGTTTAGAAAAGCAGAGAGAAGGCTCTCGCAGGCAAGTAAGTAGTTCTTCTGGTACAGATCCCTCTCCGCCAATGCTTTCTTGTTCTTGTTCTGCTTTTTTGGTTGTGACTTTAGTTTAGTAGTTTCAGGGCTGCAAATGGCAGAAAAAGAAACTTAACAAGCCCGGTATTCTGACAGACGTCTATAATTTCTGAAGAAAGCCGACAGATTATGGAACCGATAGGAACACTGCAACGGCTAAAGTAACTAATAAATATGATCCATTCAAATGTAATCACAAAGCCGCCAATCAAAACATTCTACTAGTCTAGAATAAAAATGACATCAAGAATCAAAAACATATGAATGAGATCTTTTGTTCGACACATTTACGTATATACATGTAAAACTTTTATTTACTCAATTAGCAATTTTTGCATTATTTTGAAAGGGAGCGAGAAATTATAAGAAATGATCTTAAATATTTGGAGCTAAATGAAGATTTGTTATTTGATAGAGTGCAATAGAAATAAAGATTCATGAAGCTTTGAAAGAGAGTAATTTTGACATTTTGGTGCATTCCTATTAGTTTCTTTTTTTTAGTAAATATAGAGACTGTATCACCTATAGCACCTAAATGAATGGCATAAAAACTGGGATAACATGCATGATGACCAAACAATATGTCCAATAAGTAAATAAAAAAGTTTTAAGTGCTATTTATGTAACTATCTTATTTTATTTTGGTCGCATTGTGCGGGTACAGAATTTATCTAGTATCACTTGGGTTATTGCATCTTTTTTCTTTTTGATACTAACAATTGGGTTATTGGATCTTGCTCATTTAAAAAGAGGAAGGAGGAGATAGAAAAAGACATAACAAGAAACTATAAAAAATAACATTGTATGTTTACAGTTAAATGAGGAGCTCTTGTTTGATAGAATACAATGGAAGCAAAAAATTCATGTAGCTAGCCCTATCTAGTGACTAGTGAAATAAAGACTTGGTGGTTGTTATTATTGTCAATATTATTGTGGATACAAAATCTTGTTAAGCTATATAACATGTAACCTCTAGGTGATAATATAAAAAGAATATCTAATCACTGCCTTAAAAACTTGATACAACCTACAAAAGAACACTTACATAAGAAGGGAAGAACTATAATGCACAACATTCATCAACCATAAATGGTCTCGATGTCATACTTGTTAGGAAATATTACTCTCTAAATATATTGCTTCCTCGTTTACTAGATTTCTTATAGTAATTACCAGCCTCGTATGTTATACATAGTAGTGTCACATATTTTGTTTTCTTTCTCACTACTTTTCTAAATTTGATAATTTCCTCGTTGCATTCACGTATTAGGAGGGCCTTTCTTAATAGTTGAATGACAATTTCATTGGTGTCATATGTTTGTGTTCTTCTAGATTCACACTCTCTCAAAATGCACACCAGCTCATCAGATTCAATAAAATGGATGGTTAGACCTCAGTTTCGACAACAAACTGCAACAAAAAAAAAACTGTAACCTTGCTTTCCAATTCACCAGGACACAAAGCCCAACCGATAGGACCGTTATAGCGGAAATGTGAACAAGATCAGTCCGTTCACCTGAAGAGTTAGTTAGAAATATGTTCATTCATAGATGAAGCTGAAATAATGAGACTAAAAACAGGCCTATTGATTTCAAGTGCTTATTTCAGGATACTGAATTAACTGTTCCATGGCAGACTTTGAACAAATGATAGGATGCTTCATTTGAAACATTTCTTCTTATGAAGGTTCAACAGTTTAGCTAAGAAGGTAATAAACTACAAGCCAACATGGGAACCTGAATTCGATATACCAGGAAAGAGCAAATGAAAGACGCGTTAAGATATTCACACAAAATATCAGGTATTGATGTTTTCGCGTGCTCACTATAATGGTAAATACCTTCCAGACGGGGCTGTCGTGAGATCCGTGATTACAGGTCCTTGACTCTTAGCTTTAACATGCCCACCACGCGACCTGATGTATCAGGTTAAAATGAGTCCTTTAATAAGTTTAAAGCAAACGTAGGAAAATTGAAAAGAAAACTTTTAAATAACATAACTGAATGAGTTTTAAAAGAAAAAAAAAAGAATGACTAGAAATTTCGGCATGTTCTCGGTATCAAGGATGTTGTAGCACAAGTTTATCCCTCACGAAACTCAAACTAGAACTGAGGAATCCACCATTCATTCATTCAATTAGGCTAAACTACAGTGATACAATGCTGGCCTGTGCCTCAGTTAGCTCAAATTGGCTTGTTTACAGCCCAACGCTATAACTTTTGCTATCAAGAACCTAATGGAGACATTGATGATTGCAGGTCCAGATTAAATTGCACTCCTTGACACCATGGATTGATAGAATTGATTCATATTATTTTAATTTAATTTAATTTATCATTTACAGTATAGGTTAAGGTGAGAAATTCTGGAAAAGAACGATACCTTGAAAGGGAGGACTAGGGAAACCTTAAATGAGAGTTCTTCGAACCCTAGTTATCCACTTATATCCGCCTCGCTTTTCCATCATCTCGCCATCAACTACCATTTTAGTATTGTTGGATTACATGAAGCTACACACAATATTGACTTATCACGTTTAGGAGTACTAAATGATTGCATCTCATAAAGGAATACATAAGCAGCCGATTCATAGTAGGCTAGATCTCATGAAGATACACCCTAGCAGAGTGGACCATTACTCGACGGAGTTGAGTTTTATTTTAGGATGAATAGAGCTCTCTATATATAAATTATGTACTTAAACATTTGAATAGCCTATTGATTAATAAAATTTGCATTTTGTATGCAATCTAGCACTATAATGGGTCAAGTTGAAGGATTCCGAAAGTAATCGATATCCCATAAAGGAAAAATAAGAAAACCTTAGAGGAAAATCATTGAAACTATAATTATCCACTTATATCTGCATCGCCTCCTTTGCCATTGTTGACATTCATTATCGTTCCATATCAATTTTAGTATCAAAGCATTTATTCCGCATTAGAACCACTAGACATGAGTAATCTATGCCTAACTACTGCAACATCCCTCACCAATTTTCCAAAGTTCCTATTCCCTATATGGGCTAGAAAAGGACTGGGATATAATATATATTCATGAATTACATGCATAACAACAAGGAATGTCGTAACATTTGCTTCCATTTTATTCAGAACAACGTAGAAGTTATGTGACGGATAAATAGACGAGTTTCAAAATGGAATATAAAAGCATTACTAAAAACAGTAAGGCACAATAAGCTGAAGCTGATGAAAAGCACTAATTTCAATAAACTATAGAATAAAGATGTATGCAAAAACTTTAAATTATGCAACATAAATGACTTCAATTATTGCAAATAATGGGATACTATGCGATATATATATATATATATATATATATATGTGAATCTCAATGCAAGGTCCAACAAAATATTAGAATCAAAGAGCCAATTAAATCATCCCATACCTAGTAAAGTAGGGGACAACCATCATTTGCTTACTACTACTAGTAAAACCTTTTAACTGATTAAACTCTGAGGTAACTGAGAATACATCATCTATCGCGGATTCACTTCGAGCTATCAGTATCTGGCCATCTGGATGAGCAGCAGAATGCGATACACTTGAACAGTTCCCAACAAAATCCAACAGGGAACTGGGGACGTGAATTTGCCTATTTGTGATCAGGAAATGCTCAGAAGAACTGCTTCCACCTTCAAAAGGACAAAGGATATCATTTCTTAGTGGTGCATGCAACTCTGGCCACGGATCAACACCCAAAGATTTAAGATCCATGAGATCACCAAGCAACGGAGTATCAATGTCGCCTTCGCTATTTAACCTGCTAAACAGTAGCTTAATCATCTTTTCACGTCGAGCACATTGCTCAGCAATCCCAAAGCTGAAAAGCACCAAGTCCGGACGAATATCTGTCTCCACAAAATGCTTCAATAATATAGCATCCAAAATTCAAAAGAAGCAAAAATACTAAAAGATTCTTACATAATTATAAGCATGGATTAAATACCACTAAGTTATTAATGGCATACTAATCAAGGTAAGGTGTCAATCAACAAAGAACTCTACCAAACATTGAATGTTAATGCCATTACAATGACTTCACATTGCAAAGAGCTAAAAGAACAATTTTAATAAGAAAATAACAATTTTAGCAACAACAAAAAAGAGGAACAATTACATACATGCTACAAAAAAATTTAAATATTATCTACATGTCACTCTCTTCACAAAATTTGAATTGTAGGATGTCATGTATTTAAACAATTGTGTACCATTTAAAATTTTGCATGGCATACATGCAAATACCCCAACAAATAAATAAGCAGTAGCCAGTGAACTAATTGCAAAGGCAAATACCATGTAAATTTACTAATCAAATGCAACTAATGAGTTATCACTATCAATTAACCTATGTTAAACTTAATCTTATAGTTATACTTAAATTTCAACACTAAATTAACAATATTTTAAATCTTATATAAATTCTAGTATTAAAACCAACTTTATTTCACATCTTATACAAATTTCAAAATAAAAAACATTACATCAAAAGTTATCTTTAACCTTAATTAAAAATAATCCCACAAAGAATATAGGTCTCACAAGCACAATTTTGATTTATGAACAGTTGCCAAAATGGAAGCAATATAGATGTCAGGCACCTCAGATCCTTGAGCCTCACTATATCAGTCCCTTTTTCTCATGCATTAAATTAGGATGAAAACAGTATCCTATATATATCAGCATAAACAAAAATAAAAAATCTACTCTAATATGTTAATATGATATTCTCACACTCCCTCTCAAGCTAGATCATAAATATCGATCAAATCCACTTGGAGAATAGATATTGATCAGATCCAACTAGAGCATAAATAAGAAAACTGAGATGGGCCCAAAGAAATAGTGAAAATACCAAATATTTGATTCTTAGCGGTGCAAAGTAGGGTAATAGAAGGTGGACCGTCGTGGACAATCGGAGAGTAAAGCTTGAAAGAGGAAGACAACAAACGTGTTCTCCTTTATGAACTCACGCTTTTTATATACTATATATATAGAAGCCTGCATCTCAAATGAAATGACAAGTCACTTCAATATGTTTGGTGCATTCAAGGAAAACAAGCTTACTAGCAATGTACATAAACAGTTTGATTATTGCATAGCAAAATTATAGGTCTAGTAGTGGGACAAACAAACTCCTTAAAAAGAAATTTCATTGACATTATTTCACAAGTTGTATGAGTCATAGTGCACTTGATCAAGCCACTTTATTTTGCATTTTACTCTTCTAAATGAGAACATTTCCACCAACAAAAAAATGTAATATCCTAATGTACACCTTCTATCATCCACTGAACCGTCATAATCAGCATCATATGTTTCAACTAGAAGATGATTAATCTTAGTATATAACAACCCTTTTCAAGGTGCTTCCTTGAAGTACCTATGAATTATGATCACATACTTACCAATGTTTGGGATTCTACATTGTAACAGTACGTTAAAAACAACTCAAAGTTTGAAACTCGCTCAAATTTGAGCATTAATCTAGATTAATTCAAATTAATTCGAGTTAAGCTTAGAGATAGAACTTGAGCTCGAGATTCATTTCAAGTCAAATTCGAGCCAGGGTAGGCTCATTCAGTATGGACTCATACCATCTCGAAAAGTAAATATACATATATATATATATACTCAATTCAAGATGGCTCGACATAAATGTCGAGTCGACTCAAGCTCAAATGATTTCAAGTCGAGTTAGACCTGAGAATGAGTTCGAGTTGGAATCAGCTTAATCGAACTTGGCTCAATCAACAAACCTAATAGCAAAAAATATCAGCTCCTATAACGGTCAAGTGGATTAACTATACTACTAATCGACAATAACGAGAAGTATTACCGTGACCCACTATAATCATCTTCACCACTAGTGTTGATAGGAGTGTCAAATTGATTCACATAAGAAGATCAACTTTTGCAAGTATGTAGCATATGTTTGAGAAAAAAGATAGAAATAATTCGACTTGGTCTGCAAGACACAACCTGAGCTCAACACATATACAATTCAACCTAGGTTGACATAAATATCAAGTCGACTTGAGCTCAAATGATTTTAGATCAAGTTGGACCTGAGAGTGAGCTTGAGTTAACATCGGCTTGCTCGAGCTTGGCTCAATTGACAGCCACAAAAAAAAAAATAGCTCCTGGTCAAGTAGATTAACTTTACGACTAATTGACAATAATGAGAAGCATTATCCAATGTACCCACTATGATCTTCACCACTATTGTTGATAGAAGTGTCAACAGATTTGCACCCCAAAAGATTAACTTCTGCAAGTAAATATGTAGCATATATATCGGAAAAAGAGAAAAGGAACTACATTCTCTAGTATATATAATTTCAATGCAAAGAAAATATTTAGGGTGCCAAAAGTCCTTAGTGACAATGCAATTGTCAAGATGAAACTTCAGTAATATATGTGATCACTACACTAATAGAATATCGACATAAACAACTAAAATGGAGGATTCAGATGATGCATGTGAAGGAAAAGACAGAATGGTCTATAGTGCTGACCAACATCAGCAAAATTTCTCAAACCCAACTCCAAGACTATGTTTCAGACAATATATGGCTTTATGAAGCTCACATGACTTTGTCTCCTCCTAAGCATCATATCCTAAAAATTGCTCAATATACATAATTTTGGAAAAATCTCCATAAGAAAGCAATACTTGCATCCATCTGCCACATTCTCAGCCTTGACTGCAAAAATAATAGTAGTCTAACAGAATGTAATCTAACAATAGGCAACAAAATATGAGAGTAATCAATGCCATCAACAAGGCTAGCTTCCTAGTGATCAATAGAGCCGCCTAAATGAACTCTGATGGTAAGTACCTATGTAAGCAACTGGGTGAACTACAGGTGAAGTAAGAACTAAATCCCAAGTAAGTTGTCAAATAAGAGTGGATTTCTCAACAACAACAACAACAACAACCAAGCCTTAATCCCACTAGGTGGGGTCGGCTACATGAATCCTTTGTTTCCATTGCGCTCTATCAGTTACCAAATTCTTATCTAAGTTTAAGTAACTAAGATCACTCCTTATAGTTTCTTGCCATGTCTTCTTTGGTCTCCCTCTTCCTCTTTGTACATGGGCAAAATCCAGTAACTCAATTTTTCTAACTGGAGCTTCAATTGGCCTGCGATTTAGATGTCCAAACCATCGAAGCCGACTTTCTCTAAGTTTATCCTCAATTGGTGCAACACCAACTTTCTTTCGGATATACTCATTTCTCATTCTATCCTTTCGTGTATATCCACACATCCACCTTAACATTCTCATTTCTGCAACATTTATTTTATTTGTATGTTTCTTCTTTGCAGGCCAGCATTCAGCACCATATATCATCGCTGGTCTTACTACAGTTTTATAAAATAAGAGTGGATTTCTCACCATCCATAAAATGTTTCCATCTTGAATCTAACAAAAGAAATAGACAAAGCAAACCAACGGAGCGGCTATGGTTCACAGAAGGATGAAACAGTGGCAGATTTCACAGGCAGATGCAGCAGAGCTTCCAAGGTATCTCTGCAGGTACATTGTTGAACCTCTATCTCATTAATTTAATTAGAATGAAAATATATAGGACCACCAAACAAAAAATTCCAGAAAACAATATAACATCGTCCAACATAAAATAAACATAAATAAGATCTATTCTAGCATAATATTTTAGCACACTGAATAGCAAATAATTTTAATAAAATGGGGTGTTTAGGTTCATATTCTTATCTTTAAATTATATCTGATTGACCTCATCCTACGACTGGTTCTAGATCAGTCTTCACCAAAGAGGCTTCACACATGTTTACAAGACAAAACAAACCATAACTCAATCACATTTAGAGGTTAATTTTTTCACTTAAAAGTGAAATTTCACTTTTGTGAAATTAGGTATTAGTAATTTTTTGAGCCCGGGTTTATTTCTAAAAACTAAACCCTTTCACGGCTTTGAATATAGCATTTCACATACATCATAACACTGCTAAACTTATGCTAGCTCTGCTTCTATTGCTATCGCTGCCGCATTATACAACACATTGCAAGCATTTCAGCATCTGACATTGTTGCCTGCATTAAGCCTGTTATGATTCATCAATCACTAGAATGTTCAGCCTTAAATGTGTCCATAATAGAGGTACCAGTTGTAACAGTCTTAGGTAATTTTCAATTGCATCACATCTACAATCCATCCTTTATTATGGCCAAAAAGACATCCTGAGACAAATTAACATACATTGCAAGTAATGTCCACCACAGATATTTTGCAATTAACCTAATCTGCTAAACATGTTCATAATCATAATATAAAAGTTACACAACATATTATCACAAGTATTGCTATATGTTGTTGAAGATTCTAATATTTGAGATTTTCATGGCTCGCATTTACGCATGCCTCACAAAATCTTCAAGAAACTCCACATAAGAGCTTTGAAAGAATTTTTGAAAGCTTGGAATATATTTACAAGATTTATCTAATCATCTAAGGCCCAAACTACTTTAGGATTAAGGTCTCATTGAAGTATGTTTTGGGATATTGTAAGTTTTTTTTGGATAGAAAGAAAAAATATTTTAATGTTATGATACAAATAAAGTTATTTTATTATTAAGAATTGTGTTAAATGTGAAATAAAGTTGACTTTTTTTATTGAAATATGTGTACAATGTTAAATAAAGTTGATTTTCAAGATTGAGATTTATGTAAAATATGATATATAATTAATTTTTAATATTTAAATTTGTGTATGATGTGAAATAAATGTAAAATATTAGTAGAAATATTTTTAGAAGGGTTTGTAGTTGTATCAAATCATTCTTGTTTTTAACACTCAAAATGTAACTGCAAGGCACTTTTGAGTTGTGTGTTCAAGAAAAATTCTAAACTTAGGTTCTGTTGTTCCTACTCCAAGATTAGATTGACCTAACTCTAATGAAAAAAATCCAAAACACATTAGCTGATCAAAGACATTTGCATGCTCGCTTGGTAAAATAAACTTCTTTTCTTCTATAGTCTTGGTTATTTTTAATTCCTCCTCATGATCGCTTTGGTAAGTCTTAGCTCTAGTTAAAATTTTCAATTTCTGCAATCTGTTAGTTTGTTTCATATTTGTCTAGTTATTTTTAGTTCAAAGCTCAAAAGAGCCTATTCATTTTTTTAATATTATTTCAAATCTATAATAAAATATAATAACTTTATTCCACATCTCAAAAAATTTCAACATTAAAAATCGGCTTTATTTCACATACTACACAAATTCAAATATGAAAACCAAATTTATTTCACATCTTATACTTCTCCCAACAGTAAAAAAACTTTATTTTACATTAAACTCAAATATTAATATAGTTTCTCTCTCTTCGTTATTTTGGCTAACTTGGATTAAAGCAACTTACTAGTCACCAAATCAAGTAGAGGTTTAATGATAAATTATTCTTGAAGTATGACTTGAGTTGCCTAATTGCATCATGTCTTCATTGTGAAGGTTGTACCCACGAGCCATTCACGCAGACAAGTTCAACGCTATTAGAGTTAATTTATAATTGATGAAGGAGAAAAAGCAAGAACCAGAATAGAGCAATTAGACTAAATCCAAGTCCAAATTGGTCAAGTAAGGCATGCAGAGCCAAAGTCAAAGCAACAAGCTAGCACACTTGACTTTCATATGAGATTTGTGAAGGATCAAGAAGTCTCGTGTAATGAATCAGTGATGTCGGTTAATGACATCAACTGGTGGCAAGAGGGGCAAATGGTGTAGAGATGGCATTTGGTTGGTGGTGCGAGCATGTAGGCTCCACAAATTTGATGCAAAGGGTTGTTTGGCTCATCAATACCACGTGAGCAATTCATGGGGCGTGCAATTGTCAATTAGTGTTAACTACAAAAATAGCGGTGTAGAATCAACATAAACGAAGCTAAGGTGGGGTGGATCTAGTTGGCATGAAGGTGCCATAAAGCTAGTTGCAGGATGTGAGCAAATTTGTCACCTCTTTCAGCGCTGGACACATGCACATTTTGGATATGTTGGTTGAACTAACTGACGAATTTGTTGATTATATGCTAGTACGTGAATAAATATTAGAATGTGAATAGTCGAAACTCATGATACCAATTGATATAGAATGGGGAAAGAAGAAAGAAAAGAGGTGCAGAGGAAGAAGGATAAGAAAGAAGAACAGATTTCGGGGAGAATATTTATTAGTTTAGCGCAAGGTCTCATTACATAAACAAATAGGGCTGTTACAGAGTTTTAGCTCTTATATCGATAAAATAAAATAAAACCAAATAACTTACTCGAAATGAAACAAATAAATCCAATAACATGCTTGCCTAAACTATTCCAGCACTCAAGAGGAAACATAGTAAAATAAAATTAACCCCCCTAATTTCAATCTCAATTGAAATCCCCACCTTAACTGAGCTTAAAATATTTGAGACTAAAATTGCACGTATTGACCAATAGATCTCCATCACGTCATGGGATACAAGATCGCTGTAGTATCATCTAACACTCCATATCATTCTGCCTTCCATTTTCAAATCTTGGTTGCTTCTCAAGTGTTGGTTCTGAAGCTAGTTATACTAAATGTGCTATGCCACTTACCAGCATGTATGTTTATGGAAATATGGTGCAGACCACTAATTATCTATTCTTAATCAACAACATTGTTGAACTGTACCAGTAAAATAAATTGCTTTTCCATGGCTTGCTAGAAAAAGCCTATATAGCATGAGAAGATAGGTAATAAACAATATTTTTCCAGCAAACAGAACCAGGTAATCATGATTAAAAGCAAACCTTGAATATCTAACAGTAGAGGTTTTCCTAAAACTGTACTTGGCGTTTGCAGCCTTTGCAGCTCACAACCGGCGCACTGGTCCTTGGGCTGCCAGTTACCTTTCAGGAAATGATCAGAACCAGGCATAGAAGCAGATATCAGAATATCTTGTCTACAATGACCTAGTAAGAGCTCCTGCATAATCGAACAGATCACTAATGCATGATAATCAAGATGGGAAAAAAACATAAAAATTAATGTCCATGTACGTGCAGGACTAACATTTAATCAGTTTCAACATAAGTCCAGGAAATGTTATTAAATCAACAAAAAAATAGAAACAGCTAGTTAAACAGTGATTATGAAGTAAATCAGCCAACATAAAAAAAAATGAAGATAGGAAAATGCTTTTGAAGACAACAAACTTCCATGACCCATTACATGCATCAGCCTGAACTGGTGCGTGTGGCTTATGAGACAGCATTCATTATGCACAGTTCGCTTCACAGGAAAATAGGATCTATAAACGTATTATTGAATTTTCCAAGCATTAATCAAATATTAATATCATCCAACAGAAACTCTACTGACACTGTAATGCTTCATTTATATCACAGATGCATGGATTATAATGTATAAAGAGGATCAGGGACAGAACTGCTGTAGATAAAATCATGGTAACTAGAGTTAGAAATGTTTGTGTGCAATAACAAAACAAGAATACACCATTGAGCTAGAAAGATAGCATCCATGAAAAGAGGGGTAGAGGAAAAAAAGGGAAAGGCCAAACGTAACTTAAGTTTATACGAATATTTTTATAAAGATGGTACAATGCCTTAACACTTAGACCATGTTTTGCTGGGGCCCAAAAATTCTAAATTCCTCTAAAAATGCTTTCATCAATATTTTATATCTATCTCACATCATACATAAATTTAAATATAAAAATCAGGCTTATTTCACATCTTACACAAATTTCAACCTTAAAGATTAACTTTATTTTATATCTCACACATATTTCAATAAAAAAATCAACTTTATTTCACATTAAATATAATTTTTTAATAATAAAATAACTTTATTTCACATCATAATATTAAATAATTCTCTCTCTATCTCAAAAAAATTTAAGACATCCCCAAAACGTACTTCCGCCATAAGAGCAATCAAGAGTGATAATCAAGAAAACTTTAAAGAGCTGGCTCCAAATAATCGATGTCAGGTAGACAACTTGATGAATACAAAAACAGAAATTTGTCTTAGTTTTCACAAATGCCATGCATTTCCAAAAATTACACTAACCAGAGCACATAGCACCTCACAATTTGAGTTATGGTTATCCATGAACAGAACACATAAGCATCAAAGCAATGTGTTTGTTTAACTCACGAACAGGACATTAAGAATACAATCGAAATAGCAAATTTATTTCACATAGAACTTAAAATCCTTGGAGTAATTTCTATGTTGAGCTTGAGTATATAGCATGAGTTCTTACATTATAAATTATATTTAAAGAGCAGCTCAACAAGCGGTGCATAGGAACTACGAGCATCAATCTCAAACACCAACATGCAAAAGCAAACAAAATTCCTATATTATTTTCACGGCATGTTTTTTACAGCATATGCTTACCATTCATAAAAAAAGGAAGACAGAAGTGCAGTAGTAAAAATGGCATGCCTTTTTTGGCTGACGAGTTGCCAAGAAGTTGATTCAATAATAATAATAATAATAAAGATAAATAATTATATTGAAAAATCAGCCTTTAAGTATATATATAAAGCTCAACAAAGGAATAGCTTGTTAATGCACGTAAAAATGCAAGGAAATACTTTTAAATGGTACAGAGAGACTTCAAAAAAAAGGTACAACACAAAAATGTAACACAAGCTTATGGAATGATGTTACAACTACTCTAGTATTGCATTGATCACATATTAGTACAACTACTCTAGTATTGCATTAACAGTCATCTTGTGTATCATGAATGAAACAGACTGAAGTTGGATATCACTAAACAAATTTAATTATTCACTTAAGAAGATTTCATTCCTAATTTGTCTGTTGGTAAGAGATTTTGTCTAAAATCAATTGAGAGTTAAGATCATATGTAGAGAACATTGTCTCGAAGAAAATGTGGTAACCAAAGAATGGAGAGCAGAGAATTTTAAAGTGGAAAACCCATGAAAAGAAAATACTACAGTTGCCTAGAAGTGAAATAGAATTCACTGTGTTCAGATATCATATGGATAGAATACAAGTATGCTTTGAGTGAGACAAAGTAAGCTCAGCTAAGGAGCAAAGCTTTATAAAAGTACCCAAAAAAATCAATAATTATTGTTATTTATTGAAGATTTTTTTGTGGGAGAAGGGTGTCAAGGACCTAAAAACAACAAAAATCAAAATGAAATGATTAGGTAGTGTCTATCCTTCTTCAAAAATCATGGACACCATCGAATGGATCTTGAAGAACAACTAACTGATTGTCCGATAGTCTTAAAGCTCTCTTTGCCATGGCACCATCTGCATCATTAGCTTCACGTAGAATTTGATAAAGGTTAGCCAATCCCTTTGTAGGAGCATTCTTGTGTTTTGAGAGAGCCAAACAGCACATCTTGTTGTTACTTTCCAATGGCTTAATGAAGGATCTACAATTTGATTTCATTATCACCATCCAATATCCTTTCCTCTACAACTTCTAGCCCTATATAAATTTTTTGATACCATGTCTCTGATGTTGTCCACTCCGTCGTCTAGTCTTTTGAGGTTCAATTCACAGGTTAAATTATTATTGTTTATAAGTTTTAAATACTGTTAAGGGAACAAGAGAAATGCAGGTTGAACTCAATAACAAGTTTTGAAAGAGGAATTGAAAATGTATGACATTGACAACAACTTGCCATTTGAAAATTTTGCGGAATGAAAGATATTATGAATTGAACATTAGTTGAATATTAAAATAATTTATTTATGAAGTAAGATATGAAGGATAAAGGCTTGGTAGTTGTTGCTATGGTTGTAAGATGTGAAGGAGCGGGAATAAATAATAATAAAATGGTAGTATATTTTAAATTGGGAATCCATTCCAGAATGGCTTTGAACTTGTTCCCCATTGGTCCCAACAAAACTAGTTCCCAGTTGTATGAGGAAGGAATTGGTGTCATATCCAGATCCACTCAAAACCAATCCAATTGGACCAGCTTTGGTACCAAACCAGATGTAAGGGACCAGTTCCAAATCAAACTAGTTTGTTAAGCATCTCTGATTATGGTCCAACAAACTGGAATACTCAACAAATATCAAGATTGGTTCAAGTGACATTTAAGAAAGCCTATAAGAATATCAACCAAAGACTCTAGTTAGATGTTTATTTAGTCCAACGACTGCAAGATTTCGTTAGAGATGATTAACTTCCTTCATGGATCATTCATATAGAATTCGCTACTGCCCAAAGGATCAATAATTTCAGATGCGTGGTTGTATCTTGAATGTTAGCAGAGATTCAACTAGCAGGTATAACAATAGACGCTCTTGCATACTAGTAGATAAGAAGTTCCAAAAAAAAAAAAAAACAGACAAAAGAATGACTTTTCCTGAGAACAATAACGTTAGAAGAACAAGATGAATGTTTAGTAAAGTTTACAAAAAGAAAAACCTAAAACTGAGCATGATCACGAAGCTAAGGCCTGCATATTTGAGCACATCTATAGCGCTCTTAACTGATAAATCTGTAAATCAACCAGAATCACTAGGCGCGTCACGAGCAATCAACCGAAATGTTACATATCGATTATATAACTAGATCAAAACCAAACAGTGATATTTTTTAACGTTGTACAGGCACATGACTTGCCTTGGGAGCTCGGCAGGGTCTCTGGTCATGGCAGAAAGCCGCCGGTGAGAGGACCGCGGAGACTATGAGAGAAAGCCCCACCATCACCTGAATGCTTAGCGAAGGAACAGATCGAAACTCCGACTTGCAGGATCTCCTGGAATTTTTGAGAGGCTGCTACTACTGCAATCGATGGCGGATTTCTGGCGGAGAACGGTGAAATTCTGCTCGGACCTCGCAGCTTCCAGAATTTTTGTGGGGCAGAAGTTGCAAGCGGTCAGCTTATTCCGTCCTCAAAATAATCTATACTTTAAAACAAAAAGGGCAAATTACGCCCAGGTCCCTGAGTTTAATGATTATTATCACACAAGTCCAATTTTTTAAATTATAACATCGGAGTCCTGAGTTTTAATAAATTATCAAATGGGTCCTTTTTATTTTTTATAATTAAATTTTTTAAAATTATCATTTTACCCCTGCCCCTCTCTCTCTCCTCCCGATCCAGCGCACGCGCGCGAGCCACGGTCGACGGCCATCGTGCGGCGCCAGCAGACACTCCGCGAGGCAGCCGGACTGCCGGCAGCCGCGCGGCCCGCGTGCGTGCGCCGGATCGGGAGGAGAGAGAGAATGGCAGTTAAAATAGTAATTTTAATTATAAAAAAATTAGCAAAAGACCGAATTGATAATTTATTAAAACTCAGAGACCCCGATATTATAATTTTAAAAATATGAATTTACGCGATATTAAGCGTTAAACTCAGAAACCTGAGCGTAATTTGCCCAAAAAAATAATATATATATATATATATATATATATATCTTTTTTCAAATAAAAAAAACTTCTAAAAAATAAAAAATTATCATATAAATTTAATATTTTTCCACTAATTGATGTGAAATGAATACTTCTTAGGCCCATGAATTTAATATAGCATTGGATTGAATGTTATTACAATATTATACCACACAATTTTTAAGAAATAATTAATATATAAAAATAATTTTATAAAATTATAAAATTATTATTAAAAAATAATATCTAAATATTACAATATTTCAAAACAACATTGAACTCAGTGTGCTTAAGGCCTCGTTTGGTTCGAGCTTTTTTTTTAGACATGAAAAAATAATAATTTTATTTTTTAAATTTAACGGAAGAGAAATTTATTTTACCATTAGAAAATATGTAAAATGTGAAATACTTTTAATTCTGATATTCGTATTTATATTAGATGTGAAATAAAGTTGATTTTTATAGTTGAAATTTGTGTTGGGCAAAAAATTCTCCTCGAACCAAACGAGGCCTAAATATAATTCTAATGTGTACTTACCCTATTTTGTGAGAAATTATAAATTTAAATTTCATTCTGGTTCCTTGAGTATATAATATATTTCATATGAGTTGTTGAGGTTGGACTGCCACTGGGGCCGTCACCGATCCGATTTCGAGCCGAGCTAATACCGGTTCAAAATCGGATTGATTATATTTCGATCAATTTGAGCTCGATTGGGTTCGACTTCGAGTCGGCTTGAGTCGATTCCAATTGACTTCGAGCCGATTTCGATTTATTTTCGAGCCTGCTCGAAAATGAATTAAATCTCAAAATTTTTTAAGTCAATCTCAAGCTGGGTAAGCTCGACTCGATCCGACTCGAGATCGGCTCGGTTTATAATGTATATATATATTATATTTAATATATATTATATATATATATTATATATAAGTATTATAATATAAAATATATTTTAATTCGAGCCAATTTCGAGCTGGATTGAGCCGAGCCTACCCGGCTCAAAATCGTCTCGAAATATTACCGAGCCGAACTTTTGGCTGGTTAGTCGACTCATTTAGATCGACTCGATTTTGATTGGATCTAAAATAGATTTAATTTTCGATTGATTTTCGATCTTCGATCCATATTAACTTGAGTTTACCCGGCTCGAGATCGGCTCAAAACTCATTTTCGAGCCGGCTCAAAAATGAATCGAAATCTGCTCGAATCAATTGGAATCCACTCGAGTCAGCTCGAAATGATTTCAAATCGATCGAAATGTAATCGATCCAATTTCTAGTCGGTATTGGCTCGACTCGAAACCGGATCAGTAATAGCCCTATCTAAGATAAGACTAGGAAAATCAAATTACAATTATTTTAAGATGTGTAACCTAAGATGAAAAAAAAAATAGAGGATTAAATTATAATTTTTATAGTTGAGATTAGTTATAGCAAAATAACAAAAGCTTTTATTCTCAAATATTCTCTTTTTTATTACATACTAGTTAATGGACGTGCCTTGCACGTAATCCCGTTGGTTCGCTCTTTTTTATATCGAGCACGATACTTAAGCTATAGCAACGGTCTGTCTGCACATCAGTTATGATGCTTAAGCTCAGTATTTTTCATAACATCAAATACGATATGCCTCGCTCAGCATCGATTACGATATTTAAGATACAACATCCGTCATTCTCGATGCGCTCATTTGGCCTAAAATTATTTATTCTAGATCTCAAATCATTTATTTTTATAAAATAAAAAATAAAATTTATTAATGCGCTCAACTGATTTTTATGAATAATTATTATTTAGTCTTTCAGCTGTTATATACTTATAACTACATCCTAAAATATTTATTTTAAGTTCAAAATGATTTATTTTGGATCCAAATCAACTTGACATTTTAAATCTGAAATTAAATTCTTGATGTCACAATTCTTCTCACCTTTAAAAATTTTGTCCCTCAAATTTATATAAATAATTTCATGAATTTCATTATATATTCGAACTGATTTGTAAATGGGGGAGGGGGGTTGGAGGTAAAATTTTGAGGATCAAAATACAATTATTGCTGTTTTTGTGAGTTTTTAAATCTGCAGCCAGTTTTTATATTTTTTTAAGGAACAATTATAAGTTAGTCTCCGCCTTTTATTTTTTTATACATTATTCTAAAAATATTTTTAAGATCCAAATTCATTCATTTTGTGTTCAAATCAACTCAAAATTTTACATCTCAAATTAAATCTCAGATGTAACAATTCTCCCTACCTTTAGAAATTTCGTCCCTGAAATATACATAAATAATTTCATGAATTTTATTATACATTTGAACTAATTTGTAAGGAGGTGAAAAAGTTAAGACCAAAATACAATTATTGATGTTTTTATGAATTTTAAAAAGATTTGAGACTAAATCGCAATTATTACTGTTTTTATGGATTTTTAAATTTCAAAAATTACAGATAAGACAAAAAAAATTTTCTCCTGCTTTATTTGTACTCTTATATATAGTATAGATTTATGAATAATTATTATTTAGTCTTTCAGCTGTTATATACTTATAACTACATCCTAAAATATTTATTTTAGGTTCAAAATGATTTATTTTGGATCCAAATCAACTTGACATTTTAAATCTGAAATTAAATTCTTGATGTCACAATTCTTCCCACCTTTAAAATTTTTTGTCCCTCAAATTTATATAAATATTTCATGAATTTCATTATATATTCGAACTGATTTGTAAGGAGGTAAAAATTTTGAGATCAAAATAAAATATTGCTGTTTTTGTGAGTTTTGTAAAATCCTGCAGCCAGTTTTTATATTTTTTTAAGGAACAATTATAAGTTAGTCTTCCGCCTTTTATGTTTTTATACATTATTCTAAAAATATTTATTTAAGATCTAAATTCATTCATTTTGTGTTCAAATCAACTCAAAATTTTACATCTCAAATTAAATTTTAGATGTAACAATTCTCCCTACCTTTAGAAATTTCGTCCCCGAAATATACATAAACAATTTCATGAATTTTATTATACATTTGAACTAATTTGTAAGGAGGTGAAAAAATTAAGACCAAAATACAATTATTGATGTTTTTGTGAATTTTAAAAAGATTGAGACTAAATCGCAATTATTACTGTTTTTATGGATTTTTAAATTTCAAAAATTATAGATAAGACAAAATTTTTTTTCTCCTACTTCATTCGTACTCTTATATATAGAACTATAGATATGTGAAAGCTTTGTATTTTTGACATTTGTGTGGGAGCATGAAATCCTAAATGGGTTATTAAGTTTTAAACAATTATGAGACCTTTCAAACATTTCATTAAAATAAATAAATATATAATGTTGATTTCTTTATGGTAATTATGATGTAATTATGTATTTTAATATTTATTATTATATTTAAATTAGTTTGTGAGTAATAATATTTTGAGTTTAATATGTATAGGCTTAATGCTTTATTTTAAACTTGATGCTCTATGCTATGATTGAAGTAAAAAATTTGAGAATGAAATTATACTTGGCCCTATTTGGCGCAAGGATCAAAACAGGACTAAAATAGGACCAAATTTGTAATAGTTTAAAAAATAATAATAATAAAAATAAATAATTTTTTTATACCATTCTATACAAATTTTAATATAAAAAAAATATTTACATACTTAATAATTAAAAATAAAAATATCAATTTTATTTTACATTCTAGACTAAAATATTCGAATCGAGTATTTTGATCTAAAATGTGAAATAAAGTTTATATTTTTATTAAAAATTATTGGGTATGTGAAGTAAAATATTATTTTTTATATTAAAATTTATATAGAATAATTAAAAAAAATATTATTTATTATTTATTATTATTATTATTATTATTGTTTTTTAAATTAGTATTATTTTGGTCCTCGCGCCAAACAGGGCCTTAGCATGAGAGAGTGATCAAGATTAATGAACAAACATTTAAGATAAAAAAAAAGTTTAATTGAAGATTTTTTATTATTTTTTTTTATTGTAATATATGTAGAACTACTGTAAGTTTATTCTTTAGAGTATAAGAGATAGTTAGATCATATCATGAGCATTTAGAACATCGTTATAGATTGATTGGAATACCTTTTGAATTGAGTTGAGTGAACCAACTAATATTTAGGTTGAAGGTCTAATATTTTCAATAAATCGGTTGATAGATTAAATAATTTGGCTGATTAATTCTTTGATTGGTCAAAAATTTTGCTCAATTATGGGAGGCCTATTTTGTAAATTTTTCAAAATTAAGACAATTTTGCATTCTCTCTCCATACTCAAGGGATCAAATATAATTTATCTTATTTAAAATTTACGATTGCATAATTTAGTGATGAGAAGATATGTCGTATAACATCTGTATCTGTACAATTTTTGTGAAACTAATGATGCCGTTAGCGAAAAAAGGGAAACACGAAATAGTCACAAGTGTTGTGTATTTAAATATAATTTCAATTTCTGTATAGGTTTTTTTTCTTTTTAGGTCATGTTTATTTGACAGTTAAAAATTAACATAATTTAATTTTAAATAAACATATCACATCACACATAAAATTTAATATTAAAAATTAATTTTATTTTATATTCTACACACTTTATTAAAATAATAATTAAATTATCTCACATCCCTCACATATTCCAACATAATAACTAACTTTATATCGCATCCCTCACATATCCAACATAATAATTAATTTTATTTCACATCATTCACAATTTTTAATAAAAAAATATTTTTATCCAAATTTAATTTTAATTTTATTAAATTTAACCTTACAAATAAATAGAATAAAATTCAAACATATGAAATATGATTTAAATGCGGCAAATTTTGTATAAAAAATTGTATATAAATACAATTTTAATGTGCAAATATATAAAGTATTTCTAAGAATATTTTTTAATTTTTTCATATTATATTTTAATTCAAAAAATTCAAATTCTGCGATTTTAAACACGAAGGCTCAATTTATTTTGAAATTAAAAATTAATATAGATTAAAAATTTATTTTGAAATTAAAAATTAATATAGTTTAATTTTAATCTGATGTATCATATCACACATAAAATTTAATATTAAAAATTAATTTTATTTTATATTTTAAATATTTTATTAAGATAATAACTAATTTATATCACATCATTTACATATCATAATATTATATTGACTAATTTTATATCACAATTTTTTTATATCTCAATATAATAATTAATTTTATATTATATTATTCATAATTTTTATTAAATTTTTTTTTTATTTAAATTTAATTTTTATTACGTTGATTGGGAATCGGGAAGAATTCGCAACGCTAAATCATACTCCACCGACCTCCCTGGGTCCTCCTCAGCCATGGGCCTCCGTCCTTCGCTTGGAATATTTCGTTCTCTCCTTCGCCGTAGTCGTCCTTCTTGATCGGCATTGTCTTCTGTTTCCAACGTCCTTCCTCTTTCCAGTTCTTCTTTTCCTTGTTAAATCACGAATGCTTGGGCTCGCTGCGGTTGAATCGATGACCGATCGGTGTTCTTGGTCAAGTTTCTCCTGGTGTGTTGGGCCTAGATAGCTTTCATCCTTAGTAAATCGCTGATCTTCACCATGGAATTCTCTGGGAGAAATGACTCAGAAACTTGTCCAATATGCCTTGAGCCTCTACTCCGGGAAGCCTACCTTGATCGCTGCTTTCGTAAGCATTCGACCGCTTATCTTGCGAGCCTCATTTCTACTATAATTCTCGATGTGATTCAAATGTTGAATGTGACCCCAAAGTATGATCTTTTGCTAAGATGAATCCTGGGTATGAATCAAACTGGGGCAATTTCGTAGTGGGTATGGATGATGCATTCAAATTG
This sequence comes from Apostasia shenzhenica, assembly GCA_002786265.1. Taxonomy (NCBI): domain Eukaryota; kingdom Viridiplantae; phylum Streptophyta; class Magnoliopsida; order Asparagales; family Orchidaceae; genus Apostasia; species Apostasia shenzhenica. Next base: position 2,392,396 of record KZ451998.1, read on the forward strand.
CACTGCATGCACGGTATCCTAGATCTCACCTCTTCAGAAAACTAGGTCTAGGACAAAACACCCGAATCCCTAGTTGCATTTATTTTTTATTTTTGAATCAGTTTTCATGCTTGTTTCCACCTCATACGAATTTCTGAAACATCTGTTGAACTCGTCCATTATCATTAGCCGTGGGCAAGAGGACTGAGGAGTGATATAGAATAAAATATTACTGGTAAGATTGCAGTTTGCAGCTATGGTAAGTACATGAATGGTGATTTTGGGCTCATTTTTTTGGGCAATAGAGCTTGCATATAATAGTTAATCAAACTTTAGTGTTGCTGCCAGAAGATTCAAGCTAAATTATCAAGTTATCTTACTATTAAATTATGTATTTTTCATATGTTTTCAACATTCTCTTAACCAAGCTGTACATATATGTGCAGTTTTGATTCTTTATATTTGTGGTTTAGCTAATTCTTTTTCCATAGACAGATGCATTTTGTTATCAGTGCATTGCTCAATGGTCAAAGTTTGTCAAAGACAAGCAATCTCAATCACAATCTTCTAGCAAATGTAAATTTTCAATCAAATGCCCACTTTGCAAGGTATGTTACTGGGTACTGCTTGTATGCAACCTGTGCAAGAATTGAATTTACCTTCATTCACTATAGAAAGTTTCACTGCTGTTCATCTTATTAATATTCTTCTTTAGTAGATTTATCAGTAATTTGCCCTATTCTTTTAATACCACAATTAGACTTGATTTTGTTGACAATATGAAATATAAATTCTATACTATTTTATGCTTATTACATTGATATGATGAACTTGGATACAAAAGATGTTTCTCTTTCTCTGTTTTTGTCATCATGGACTTCAAATCTTGCATCTAAATTTTTCTAAAAGCTATCTATATTATGTACTTCATATCCCGTCTCAGTTAATTTGCTATCAATTTAAATTGTAAGCATTGTAAACAAATCCTTCTCTTTGCTGGAACTTATATACTAGATTTACAGTTTACATGGTTATTTGACTTATAATTTTCAGAAATTCTCTTTAATCCTATATAACTCTTGTTGTCTTACCCCATCTTGTAAATATATATATATATATATATATATATATATATGTGTGTGTGTGTGTGTGTGTGTGTGTGTGTGTGTAATCCAATCTTTCTCTTAGTATTTTCCTCTTTATAGTCGATTCTCTCTTCAGTGGCATTCCTTTTTGGGTGGTCCCATAATAACTTCAGAAGAAATAAACTTATGGAAATGTCTCTTGGATGATCAAGGAAATGATTAGCACCTGGAGGGAGAGAGTTCAGCTACATTTTTGATGTGAAGATGGGAAAAACATGAAATTTAATGACAATTGACTATAGGCTAGAAGGCGGAGGTGGTGATTTTCAAGAGAAAATCACCCTCCTTGTGAAGGAACTTCTCTAGTATAAGACAACTCTTTGCATTCCTTCAATGTTGTTTGTTAATGTAGAAAGTCTTGTATTTGGTTTCAATCTTAGAAAAACTCTTTCTTTGCTGAGGGAACTACTAGAATTTGCATTAATGGCATATTACAGATTGTTATGAAGATGCGCTTCTATATTGGAAAGATCTCACTTTATTTTGAAATTTTTTCTTAATTTTGCTTTGGGTTTTTAAATCTCTTTGATACCTGATTTTCTTATCAAACCAGTAGTGTTGCCTTTTTAATTGAGCCTCTATGTTGGTCTTTGATATGCTTGATCTGATTTATCATGTATGTATCCAGGTGGTGACTCTTAATGGCAAAAGTAACAAACATCATCCTTTTGCTCCTAACATAGGGTGGTAGCAGTGCTGATTTATTAGAAAGCATTCACAGGATGTTTTTTTGTGAACAATATTTCGGTTATCTTGTTTCTTTTGATGACATCCCTTCTACAATTTCTTAGAAGATCCTATCATTGAACTTACTGGAAAATGCTCTTAGAAGTACAATCTCTAGAAACACTGCAACAGATGTCTGGTAATTTCTGATCAGATGTCACGCAAAAGGGGAAGTGAATTTTAGGTTAATTTAAATTTTAAATTAGGAATTAGCCAATAATTAAATGTTGATTATAAAGCTAGTAGACAAGTATGGTTCAACAGAATAATGCCTACTCCATCACCTATCAAGCCACTTGCTAGTATTCCCCAAACCTGTTCTTTAATTAGCAGGGTTTTAATACCCACCCAAGATTCTTACTATATGAGGAAGATCCCCTACAAAATACATGGCTTTTCGCCAACTTAGAAGGTTGCATAAAGAAAGAAACAAGAGTACAAAATGAAGTAATAAAGAAGAAGAGAGAGATAGTTATCAATTTTCTTGACGAAGATCTCCTCCTCATTTGCTTGTTTGATATGCATGACAATTTGCCCTATTGTTTTTTAAATTTTCTGTTTGATGCAGATATGCTCTTTCTTATGTTGACTCCCCTTAAACGCTGTATAAGAGCAAAAGTTGAGATAAGGGAAGCGTGCTTTGGAATGATCCCGCAAGAAATCTTAGGAAAAGGCCTAAGAAAAACTTTGGAAAATATTATAGGTATTCATTGTGGTCTCTAGAGGGATATTTGTAACTTATAGAGCAAGATAGAACTTTCTAATGGACATATTTCAAAAAATAGCTATTTATGGCCATTTGATTGTCAACTGATATGAAACATGGGAGTCAAAAGTTCTGAAATTTTGAGCATGAATCAAAACAAAAACATATTCGAGTATGATATTTTTGAAAGTCAGGCATGCCTACTCACTAATGAAAAAAGAATAGGCTCAGTTGGATGCAGTTGTAAAAAGTTGTGATTAAATTAGCAACGTATATTAAGCTTTGATTGGTGAAGGCAATGACACAATTTTAGTTTTGAAAACATTGATAGATTAATATAGAGCAGAAGTAATTCAAAAGATATTGAAATCTACTTTCCAGTGAATATAAATATCAAATAATTTGTTTTTATGAGTTAAAATAAATTAGCCTATAAGTAAGATGCCTTTGCAAAGATGCCTCCGTTTGGTAACAGCTTACCTTACTTGACTTAAGCGACCTATTTTTTTATGCAGCGTAAGTTAGCTTAAGATGCGTAAAGTGAAATAAACCATTTGGCAATTCAAATAGCTTTAAGCTTACTTAAGCTAAAGTGAAAAAAACTGTTTTCAATAGCTCCAGCTTGACTTTAGTTGCCTTAAATCTATTTCTCGTTTTGCAAACTCAATAGCTAAACTATTAGCTGCATTGAAAGATTATTTGACAAAGTTTTACCCATAATAACATAAAACTAATAATATAGTATTTCTACAGTAGCAAGCTAAATAAAATATGAAATATCACAATTATAATAAAATGTGCTTGTTTCACATTGAATAAGACACTGCAAATCTTACTGAAAACAAAACTATGCCAATAAATAAAATGCCTGAAATAATAATGGAACTAGCAACACGTGTGGCTGGAGGTACAAGGTATTATCTCTTGTTACGCTTCATCTTTTATATGTCACGACCCGCCACTCAAATGTCAAGTATTTTCCGCAATCGGCATCACAGTTCTGTTCCCCATATACAATCTACAATCTTGGAACTCCTCTCTACTTTCCGATGTGTGACAAATCATGCCTGTTCCCCTCTCATCAGCCTTAGAAGCTTTTCAGGTGTCACTTCTTGCATGAGTTATTCCCTTCACTTGGGACATCACTAATGTAGTGAGAAGTCACTTTAGGTGAACCTCCTATGACAATAAAAGGTTCGTGCCTAGGAATATTTGTATGCAAAGAAAGTCTAATCTAAATGACATAATTGTTGAGCTAATTTGATCAACATGCAATATTACATGCAATTAAAATGCTACAACTCTAAATACATGAAGCTAACCAAGCATGCAAAATTTGATTTAGAATTCAGATTTTAAGTTTTTTATCTTTTTTTTCAACCAGTCAATTTAAGATCCCTAATATCCCAATGAGCTAAAATGCATTATTATAACTAGCTAACAATTTTGATGCATATAAACATAGAGTAATGCAATGCCGTGACTTGAAGAGGAGACCAAGCTAAGCTAACTTCAATTGACCACATTTGCAAATTGACATATGGCATTATGTGATTTTTCTATGAAGATTAAATGATGTTCAAGGCAAATCTAGAAACACACTCCGTGAAGATAGAAATTCATCAAGTTAATAAAGAAAACTAACCACAAATTCATACGACTTGATTGCTTGACATGGTGATCAAATTAATATCAAAGTGAGGACATTAAGTCTTTGAATTTAAGCAAGCAGATGTAAGTTTGGTAAACAGAGGATAATTAAAATTAATTTAGGAATTAACAATTAAAGATTGGAACCAATCTAGCAAAGTGTAAGCAGATGGAATAATAAAGAAACAGGAAGGTCAGCTCAGAGATCCAAACCAATAGAGAGCACAACTTGATTCAAACTTCAAGCTTTCAACAAGTACAGCAAAACAATTAAGATTAAGAAATTCGGAAAACAGAACAAGCAAGAAAATATAAACAAAGGACTTGAACATCCAGATCGATAATGATAATCAATTAGAAGGAACCCAAAATCAGGAAATCTAAAGAATCTATGGGAAACCTGCAGTCCTTTTGCGTTCCCAGCCACAATCTGAAACCCCTTGCTCCTGCTCGGCTCAAAATAGGAAGAAGAAGCTCTCTCTTCACAACTCAGCAACCTAGTGGAATATCTTTCATCAATAGGCCTTCTCAACCTTAGAACCCTTTTTATGGAGGAGAGGTGTTGGTTTCTACTTTCTAGAGAAATGCAACCAAGGCGAGGCCTAGTGTTGTGGTGTGTGGAAGAATTGGTCAGTTGCATGTGTTGGCCGACAAGGTAGCTGGTATAATGAGGATTTTACGGAGAAAGTGGAGGGCGTCAGCAAGAGGGGAGTTTGACACTGCGGTTGGCTCGGCAAGAGAAGAATCCTAGTCTAAATTGGGATTTGATCTATTTATTGGATTAATTGCAGTTTAGTCCCTCAGATTTGGCTTCTTCACACTTAGCTCCTTTATGTAGCTCAACTTGACCAGTTTGAGTCTGTTTTGACCCAAATTGAAGCCAATCTGATCCAATTTGAATTTAATTGACCTAAATGACACAAACATATATGCACAACCCATGTGAGCATTCCCACCAATGCAATATAAGTTCAAATAAGTTAAACATAACTCAACTCAAATAAAATATACAAAAGTAATATTACTATAGACATACAATGGCGATATAATTTAGGTCTGAGACTGTAAATAATATCGATATCAGTGTCGCAGTTGATCTGGCCTTGCATCAATAACTTGACAGGCACTCCCAACCCTCTTTGGCCACGGGCCATCATAAGCTCATTAGCTTTTGCCTTTTTTATCCTTGAACTGCATCGTACTATGGGAGGTTGATTCTGGTACCAATATTTCATGACCACTCCCTCAGACGTCCATTTATTGTTTGCTTTTGCTCAATGGGATTCATGAATTTGTTCCCCAAAAGGCGCCTTGATAGTCATATATATATATATATATTGCCTAGGAACACCCCTCAGCTTTTTGATGTTGGACAAATTATCCTTATTCTCCTCTCAGTAGGCTTAGAAGTTTGCTGAGAGTCGCTCCTTGCTCCAGTGATTTTTTTCCTTTGAGGTATCACCCGATGATCATTCTTAGTATTAATGCATTCATTCATGCCTTCAAAATAAATTCTTTATTGATGTCTTCTCCCTTTTGACATGTATTTTCCAAAAACAATGTTAATTGTGTGAAACATTAGATGTAATGATCTTTTTAATAAAAAAAACATAGTCTCACATGCTATTCGGTATGTGAAAGTCGTGTTCTCCTTTGTTGTTTCCTCTACATTCCTTGCAACATCCTCCTTTCATTCTCAATATTGTTAATTTCATTTTCAAGATCTAAATCTTCCTCATCAAGGTATTGGTATTGGTCATTAATGTGTGCCTTTGTAATGCAATTGTGTATCACACGTACAGTATATCCTTGAACCACAATTGGAAATGGTTTCTTATTAATAAGTGTGTGAAGCCTCTTATTAAGTATTCCAAATGTTCTTTCAACCACGTTAAAAAAATGAGCATGCCTGTGATTGTACAATTCTTGGATGTTATTGTAACATATAGCTTTTTGTTGATTATATTTTAAATGATACTAATATCCTCTATAAGGTGTTGAGAACTTGTCAGTATTAGCATAGTCAAAGTCTACTAAATAATATTTATCTAGGAGAAATTTATATTGGATTAGCGTGAAACAGTTTTTGAATCAATACAATTATATTCATAATATCATTCCAAGTATGAACCCACTTTTTTCAATTGATCTTAGAAAATGCTTGCTGCTTGCATAATTCCTAGCCAATCGTGGGCCTTACCTTGAAAACCCTCCTAACCTTCTTCCCCAAAGTTCAACTTCTTGACCATCCAATGGGCTTTGCTCATACACTCTCCTTCCTGAAGTTTCCCCCTCTCCAAGCCCACCACAAGCCCAAGTTATTACCCAAGGCCCTCTCCCCCCCCCCCATAAATACCTCTAGACCTCCCCTTGATAAGGAAAAGTGGCCGAAAGCAAAGAGTAACTATTTTTTATTTAAAATTTTTCATTTCTCCTCCATTACCTACGGCTTGTTCGGTACCTCTACCCCTATTGCGAAGATTATAATATGAAACAAAACTCCAAGGGTCTTCAAGATTGAGATGATAATAGGGATTAGGACCAATGGGAGTAATCATCCTTAGGTTTCTAATAGAGCAATCTTCGATCTCCTTTGGAAAATTGTTATTCTCCCCAAAACAACAACACTTAAGAGATTTGCAATCCACGTGTATGAAGGCCCATTCATCTTTAGGCTCACTATTAATAGTTTTAATAAGAATAAGTTGGCCAGTAGAAGACCGATCAAATAATTTAATATTTTTTGATTTTTTAAGGACGAGAGAAACTTGAGTTTGGGGTGGAGGGGAGGGGGAAACAACGAAATGAGAAGCTGCGCGAGATAATTGAGGTTGCTGTTGAGGTGAATTGCTATTAATTTGAATAATGTTTTGTGACGTGAAACCTTTTCTATTCCTATATAAGGAGAAAATACATGCAGAGGTTGGAGGGCATGGGAGCACAACAAGAGCAACAGAGCATGCAATGTAGGAGCCAAGCATCAAAGAAAGGAAACAAGAGCTAAACACTGTAAGCCATTGAAGGGGCGGGTTAAGTTAATCGACCTAACTCTCCCATTTAAGCACTGAAAGCTATCACGAGTAGTTTACAATATTTAGAATGCTTAAATAACTTAAGTGGCTCAACTTAGAAGTTTAGTTGCTTTGACTACCAAATGGACCGAAAAAATACGTTAACTACACGGGCAATCTAGTTTCAAGGTAATCAATAATCACAAATTTTGTGGCTCTATGAGAAGATAATGTTAAAATACTAACATGTTGGCTGAAAAGATAACGATTAAATAGGTAGGATTTAGGTCAAGATTGGTTATTTTGGTCATTATTGAGTACAATGGATGAATTAACTATTATTGCGCAATCTTCTTGCGAGTTTCTTATTCTTTCACTTTTGGAGGAATGACAATGGCTGTAAGAATAAAATTATAGTCCAATTTGACGAATATAACAATTGCCAATATTGAAAATGATGCAGTTAGCATCTTCGGGGTTTGGTTTTTTTTCATTATAGGATTTTGTAATGGATCATTGTTTTCTTGCATCGAGTTTAAAGGAGCATTTGCATACATGTCACACAAAATTTTAAATATTACACTCTTGTTCAAAATTCACATATGACATCTTATAGTTTAAATTTTGTGAAGAAGGTGGCATGTAAGTAATATTCGAAATTCTTTGTGGATGTAGATAATTCTTTCTATTTTAAAATGCCATGTTGCTACTCACGCTTGAGGTGTTGTAAACTGAGAATTTATGGGTGATATGACATCTATCTGAGTAACTCAACCATTAACTTTGACAAGGATTATGAGGACTTGATGTTTGTTGTTGTGTTTATTGTTTCATAGTCTTCCTAACTTCTTGTGCGGTCTGGTGCAATTATGATACTTTTTCTTCAGGAAATTTTGTGAGATTACTTCAATATATTTAAAATAATTATGATCATTTTTCTTTCTTTAGCTAAGGATGATAGAGCGTTTAGTTCAATACATAAATCTCTTGATGGTACAACATTTAGTATCTAGTTTTAGGATTTTATTTATTTTTTAGCATTTGTATCATATGATCTATTTGGTTTTATGCTAAGTAGGTTTACTATGAAATCTATTCATTTATTGAAAAGTTTAATGGAGAAATTTAAGGAGAGTGAGAAAAAATTATATTTGGTTTTTATTGATTTGGAAAAAGCTTATGACAAAGTTTAAAGGGAAGTTTTTTGAAGAGTTTTAGAAAAAAAAAGAAATTTTTATTTCTTATATTTAACTTATTAAAGACATGTATAAAGGAGCTGTTACCTATTTTGGATACAAGAAAATTTGACTAAGAATTTTTCTATTACAGTTGGATTACACCAAAGTTTAACTTTAAGTATATATCTTTTTGCTTTAGTTATGGAAAAATTGACTGGACATATCCAAGATGAGATGCCTTGGTGTATGCTCTTCACAGATGATATTGTATTTATTGATAAAACTAAAGAGGGAGTCAAAGTGAAACTCGAGTTTTGGAGGAATATTTTAGAATCTAAAGATTTTATCTCAGTAAATCAAAATTTTAATATATAAAGTACACATTTAGTCAAAAAAAAAGTACTTATATTGGTGATGTGATAATTAGTGACCAAATTGTTAAGAAAAGTGAGCGCTTTAGATATTTTGAATCAATCATACAAAATAATAGCGAAATGGATAATGACGTTATTAGTAGGATCCAAGCGGGATGAGTAAAATAGAGAAATGCTTTTGGTGTGTTATGCGATAGAAAAATTTTATCTGAAAGTAAAGGTAAATTTTATAAAACTGTAATAAAATCAACAGTAATATATTATGCAGAATGCTGGCCTATAAAAAGAAAATAGATAAATAAAATAAGCATTACAGAAATGAGGATATTAAGATGGATGTGTGGATATACTCAAAAGAATAGAATGAGAAATGAGTATATCTGCGGAAAAGTTGGAGTTGCACCAATTGAGGATAAACTTAGAGAAAGTCGGCTTAGATGATTTGAACATGCAAATCGTAGGTTAGTTGAAGCTCCAATTAGGAAAATCGAGTTATTAGATTTTCCCCATGTACAAAGAGGAAGACGGAGATCAAAGAAGGTATGGCAAGAAATTATAAGAAGTGAGCTCTCACTTAGATCTAGATAAGGATTTGTTGATTGATAGAGCGTAATAAAAACAAAGGATTCATGCAGCCGACCCCACCTAGTGGGATTAAGGCTTCGTTTGTTGTTGCTGTTATTGTATCATATGATACTATATTTCCCAAGATGATTTAGTTCTTTCCATTGCTATTCCCTCACACCAATACCATTGGAGAGCAATTGGTAGTGCCAACAGTCATTGTTTGTTCGTTTGTCGGGATTGATTTACTTCTCATGGAGTTGGTCTTCATTCCTTTTTTTCAAATTGTAATTTTCATGTTTATGATTATTGATTCATACATCAGAGAACTTTTTGTCTATTGTCTTGTAATCAATGTATTAATCTTTACATGAGAATTGTACAATTCTTGCTCTGTCTCTGCAATTGCGGCACCCATCTTACCTTTTTTTCTTGCAGACGGAAAACTTTTCCATTGTATATAATTTTGATGGAGTATCCTTTCACAGACACTATGTAAATGATAATCATCATGATAGGTTTGTATCTGATTGTGCTTACAACTTTCTTGTTTTACTTATTTTAATTTTCTTCTGGTGAATTCTTTGGACTTTTTTTTTTTGTGAAGCTTTTTCTCAAGCAACCACGGGTTAAGAGCACAGTGCTATCGCAGTGAGGCAGGTCATCACTATCTTTTTGTCCCACCTTAATTGTGCTTGTGTCTTTTTTGTTTTAGTAACATGTAAAGTTGTAACAGGAAATTTGTTTAATATCCAACAATATTGGAAGTACCACAGGTATCGTCAAAAGAACAATTGGCTTCAAAATTGGTTAAGAAGGGAAATTCAAACTCTTACTCTGGTATAACCAAGATCACCATTTCTATTCTATGGGATTTTATGTAAATTCGCTGTTTTGTTCCATCAGTTTGTGTTTTTTATCAACTGACAGCATACAAGCTTTAAAATGCTTTATTCCAAATGCAGTAGATAATAGTAACGCTTTAAAGACTGTCATTTGATTAGCATAATCATTTCTAATTATTGAAACAATTGATATAACTTTGACTTCTGTGCCTGAGCAGTGATTTCTATAATAGATGAATGTGAGGCTAATTGTCTATTGACTGTTTTTCATATTCTTGATCACTTGTGTCACATATCTCATGTTTTTTTAGTCACTAAAAGTTTCTTTTCTTTCTATTTTGCTGTATCTTTGATGTTAAACTTTGAATAGCAAATACATAGTAATGAGGCTGATTACAAACAGGGAGGACTTATTTTTTATTATTTTCTTGTCCAAATGAATACACACCAGTGGTCTCTTGTAGAGAATGCAAAAACTAGAAAAAGGAAACAATGGGCTCCTACTCAAGTTGGCCTGAAGTTATCTTCTATGGTCAACTTGCTTATCTGCTTGTTGAATTGCATTCTATGTAGCCGTTTGTAGGCACATTAACATTTTGATCACTTGTTGGGATGTTGGGTATACAAATCAGCTTGTTGTCAGTCTTTACTTTCATGAAGTGTTCGGCAACTTCATTGTATTTGTTTAGTCGTGAAGAATTGGGTTGTGAGCAATGGAGATGGAACCTTTCTTGCCAAAGTATGCTTTCATTGAAGATGGAGTTAGCTATACTCACTTTTGCCAATAAATTTTTGATCTACATTTCTTTACAGATCCATGAGCAACTCTACCCTTAGCTTGCTTTTGCACTATTCCTTGTTGCCACATTCTCTTTTTTACTTCAAGTGAAAATGGTTCCTCCAACAAAAGTACAATAATCCAAAGTAGATCATTTGTCTGTAATTCTACTAGCTTGTGGTGCATCTATGTAGACTTCAATTTGTGGATGTCCATGTTTTTGAACAATAACCCTCTTCGAAGAGTCCCTTTCAAGAACCTTAAGATTATGTAAACCGTTTCAAAGTATTCCGGTCCTGGTGATTGTGTAAACTTGCTCATCATGTTAACAAAAAGGGTGATATTGAGTTGCGTATGTGTTCCAACTAGGCTCTAATATTTTTCCCTATTAATGACTTCTGTGGGCCTTGGAAGGTTTTAACTTGAGATTTACTTTAATTGGAGTTTTAGCTACTTCACAACCTAATAGACTGTTCACCTAGTATGTCATTGATGTATTTGCATTGGCTTAGCAAAAATACTTTCATTTGAGCTAGTAGCGGGAGGCACGGCTGTCGACATGGTTGCTGGCCGTGGTCAGTCAATGGTGACGGTCTACGTATGGTGGCTTGCAGTGTTCGGCGGGATGCCCATGAGATGACACTCGGCCAATGATGGCATACAGACAAAATATTCTATGTATATTCTGTTTGTTCTTATCTAATGTTAATCTAAATGGCGTCTATGTAACATCAGGTTGTTTGTGCAAGTTAAACTTTATTTGTCATACTCATGAAAATGAAATATTTCTGTGACCAAATTTGATGGTCACCATGTTCTCTGTGCAATTTAAACTGTAAAAATATCAAGTTTTCCAGTTAAAAATATCAAGTTTCCAACATATTTCCCTTCAATCTTCTGGATCCTTTCAAGTTATTCTTCTGATTATAATTGCTTGACGTGTCATAGTTGCTGTACAGGAAGAAGATGTAGACATAATTGTGCATCACATTCAGGGAGTGCTTGAAGCTATTTTCACACGGTACGTATTTTCCTTTAGCATGTCGTCGACGGAAAAACCATTCATTCAAAAATTAAAAAGCCCTTCATTCATTAGCTGATGCATTTGTGTCCACGAGCATACTTGTTTTATTTGATTATACAAGCTGACAAATGTTGTGTGCTCTTCAAATCAACTAAACCTTCATTGATTAGCTGTACTGAGTCCAAAAAATTGGTTTGTTTGATTTTACTGTTGACTGATGATATGGTTTCTTGTTTTGTACACGTTTTAATATGTTTGGTTCTCCAACTTAGTTGACATGTTACTGCATAATTAAATTTTTGTTTGAGGTCAACTCTCAAGTTGCTAATTTACTGATGCGTTTCTGGAGAATTCATTCCCTGTTTTGTTTTAAAAGATGAAGCAAATACAAAATTTGGTGGCTTCTTTCGTGATAATATACCTAATGATAAGGGTTAGGCATAATTAGGATCTTTTCAAAATTATGGCTTTGCCCAAAGTCGGAAAATTATAAAATTTCGATTAACCTTTTTTATGTATATTGGAATTACCATGTATTGGGATTATTTCTCAAATAGAGCATTACCATATAATGCAAATAAATTCTTGCAACTCCTCCATAAATAGATGCAGATGCTTGATAATACAAGCAGAGTTACATCACAAAATTTCTTTCTTAATCTCTCTTCCTCTGCTCCCCAGCTGTTTTGTTTTACTGAAGTTCAGACACAATGTCTCAAGATTGAAAAATTATTGGCGCACCGTTCGGACGCCCAATCAGAGGGCGCCACGTGTGCCCGGACCCAACTGTATGGCACACGTGGCGCCCTTTGATTGGTTCCGGACGGTGCGCCGTCCGAACCCAATAACTTCTCCTCAAGATTGAATCCCGGTGGCTCACCGTCCGGAACCCAATAACTTCTCCTCAAGATTGAATCCTGGTGGCCCGTATTATCTCTAGCATAATGTGGAAAACAAAAAACTCTATGATAAATTGAATCAACCCTACAAAGCAAATTAGATTGCATGTGGGGGCGTGTAGGAATATAAAATTATTGTGGGCAAGCTTAAGCTTTGATGAGATCAGCTGAATTAACCCTACAAAGCTAGATGTTTTGTGGGCGGATTTTCTTACCAGAATCAGATGGAAGTGCTGGCAAAGTTCTCTTCTACCTTATTTTATCTCATCCTTTGCCACTGTATCACCATTAATCTTATTATAAAGCTAACTGAGCCAATGATGAGTAAAGATTTTACCCTGCGTGCAGTAAAGGAGACAGCAAGCAGGTTACTCCTGAGCCGAGGCGCGAAGAGTTCAGAGCACTGCTTTCTGATGCTGCCATGCCATTTCTACACGGAAGAACCGCCCGTTTTGTTGACGAACTCGAGCTTTTTTTGGCTTCAGGTCTGAATATTGAAGCATATGATCGAGTTTACATGCATCATTTGGGAATTTCCCCTCCCACTGAAGAAGCCAGAGATCCAGATCCTGCATCAGACTAAAAGATGGCCTTCTGCTTCTCTCTGAACTACTCCATGAAAGTGCCTGACCAGTGAGTGCATGCTTTTAGCTTTCACAGAGAAAAAAAAAACACTCTCCAAGGTACTTCCCATGGCATCTCTTGAGAAATCATCGAAATATAGAATACATTTGCCGCATAAAAAATACACCTAATGTACGATTTAAGTAGTGCGAACCGAGCACGAACTTATCTTTTGTGCACGCGGTTGACCAAACTATTGTGTCTTAGGTTCGGGTCAGGTTCCTGGCTTTGGTGGGTTGGGATTGAAAAACTTTTGTTGTAGATCAAAATGTGCTAAACATGTTTTTGAAGAATCTTCGATTGATTCGAAATCAACCTGGTTTGTGTTGGATTTAAGAAACTTGGTGGCCGCTCTCGTGTTGGGATTGGGTTACCCTGGTTCATGTGGAGTTTAGTTGGTTGGGTCATGGTGTCTGTTCATAAATAATCGATGTTGTTAGGTTTTTATTAGTTGGAATATATTTTAAGAATATTTAAAATTTTTTGAAATAAAAAAAATTATTTGAATATTAAACGTGAAATAAAATTAATTTGTTTTACGAAAATATCAGTAGGATGTGAAATGAAATTAATTTTTAATATTTAAATTTATATATAATGTGAAATAAATATAATATATTAATGAAAATAATTTTATAGAGATTTTAATTACTTTATTATTGATGTATTTAATAAATATTATAATTGTAAATAAATTTTGCTTGTTTTATTAATTCTATACCTGTTCTAATCTCATAAATGTGAAATGTAGTTGTTGAATTGTTAAATTTGAAAACATATTAAGCCAATGCCACATTTTATGGCTTTGTTTGGTTCGAGTTTTTTTTTTGAAAAAAAAAAATTTAAGTTTAATAAGTGTAATTTATTTTAATATTAAAAAGTACGTAAAATATGAAATATTTTAAATTTTAATATTCGTATTTTTATTAAATGTGAAATAAAGTTAATTTTTATAGTTAAAAAATTGTATTGAAAAAAAATGATATCAATTAAATGAGGTTATAGGAGTGGAAATATGTTGACGGCCAAGTTAGATTCAATTGTTTGGTGAATTGATTCAATTGTTTGGTGAATTGTTTTTAATATATTGGTGAGATATAAAATGATATTATTTTAATATTAAAATTTGTGTATTATTTTAATTATAATTAATAATTTATATAAAAATTTACATTAAATTTAAAATAAATATTTTTTTAAAAAGGCTAAAAGAGTATTTAGTTTAATGTTATTTTAAATGTTATGTTATTTAGAGAAAGTAATTATTTAGTTTAATAATATTTATAAATAATTTTTTATGAGATTATAGAATTACTAATCAAAAGATGATATTTAAATATCACAATATTTAAATTATACGATATAATATTATAATAAAACGAATCAAACACCTAAATTTAATCATAAAACAATTATAGAAACTGTTTTCATATAAATACCTTTCTAGTTTGCCCTTACGTGTAATTGACATTTTGTAAAGTTAGTCCTGACGAAAGAAAAAAAAAAACTTTGTGAGCAAAATAGTTAGGCAAAATGTTTTTTTAAATAATAAAGACCTACTTGCATATGAGAATAAATTAAAAGGGAACTTCACCTAATGTACAAATATCAAAGTGAACTCAAGCTCAACGACGTCAAGTTTATAAGTATCATAATATAATTTAATGAGTTAATTTTATTCAGGCTCCTAAGAAGATTCTCCATTTCACAAAGATCCTTGTGAGTTTTTTTGCTCTTTTTTTTTTTTCTATTTGGCTTCTTTTTAACATATTTTTTTAAATTTGACCTTGAAGTTATTATTTAAACAAAAAAATAAAATATATATTTAAATATTGCTATTATTGTTTATGATATATTGAGAAAATAAAAAGGGATAATTACCTACTTGCCACACAATTTAGTTTTATTTATGTCTTACCCATCCATTCTTAGTTAATTACGCTATGCACAATCAAAATATTATAAAATCTTACATATACATACTTTAACTTATTTTTATCATAATGAGTAATTATAATTTTTCAATAACCTAACTATAGTTAGATTATAAAAAATCTGAGTCGTTCATAATATTATTTTAAGGATATTTAAATATATTTTGAATGAAAATCCTAAAACCTTAATGTTTAGGTGGCGACAAAGGAAGAAGACATCCGCGACGTAAATTGATTTTAGGACAAATCAGCGCTTTAGTGTGGTATTGAGGAAGTGAAAAATATATATCATTACGAGTAAAAATATAATTTTAATGATTCACTAACAGAATATTTTTTTTCAAATAGATTTTGATTAAGTTTTAACTCAAATGTGTATATGTAAGATTTGGTAATGTTTTGAGTATGCACAGTGTAATTAATTAAGAATAGATGGTTAAGACATAAATAAAATAAAATTATGTGTCATTCAGGTAATTATCCCAAATAAAAATTAATGATAATTATAAATATTTAAATATACTTGTGTTTAAATGTGTATTTTTAATTTTTTAAAATAACAAATTAATGAAATTTATCAAAAAATATTTACATGAAAAATATTTACATGAAAAATATTTTATGTAAAAAATTTAAATAAATTATTTTTTTATTTTTATAAACTTATATAAAATGAGGATTATACCTCCAGAGCAGAAAGCGAAGTATCCTCTGCTCCCATAAGGAATTGGCAAAAATTATCATGTAATATCTTGGTCAAAAATATCAAATAAAATTTTGTCTAGATTAATTTAATATAAGTTAAAAATAATAGAACAAATGGTAAACAAATTATAACATTAAATTAATAGTACTTTAAATTTTAAATAAATTCTAATATTAAAATTAATTTTATTTTAGGAATAATTACCTGAATGCCACATCATTTTACTTTATTTATGCGTTACCCATCCATTGTTAGTTAATTACGCTATGCACACTCAAAATATTATAAAATCTTACATACACACATTAATATATTAAAGTGACATTCAAAGAGAGACGCTTCCTAATATATTGCAATTATTATTTACAAAAGACTCTCAAAGAAAAAAAAAACACAAAACATTTTAAAGGGAATGAATAAGTCAACTGTCATGATATAATATGTTTTTTTGTGGCAGTTATTCAACTTTAACAGCTAAAAGCCTTGCCCTGCAATTGAACAAACAGATGATATGCAAAGATTCAGATTTTACGACAGTTGTTCATTCAACTAGCGTGTAATCCCCTTTTGGTCTGCAACTCAATAACTTTATCGGGTTGTTCTAATGTCTTTCTGTTGATGTGAGAAGTAGGGGGTTTCAAGAGACAGCAGTACGCAGAGAGCTAAGCCTGATGATTAAGGCTCAAATGAGAGAGAGACATCCAGAAAAGCACACAGAGATTTAAGGTGGTTCAGCGAGAAAATCCCCAACGTCTATCAGATCAGCCTGCAGTATTTCACTATATCTCAAGAAATAGAGCCGTCTGGGCTTAGTACAGGGGTAAAAAAGAAAAGAGGAGGAAAAAGAAGAAGACGACGATCCGACCGAGCAAAAGATCCTCCCCCAAAGTCTCGTTCAGGGATATTTATAGGTGGCTTGCGATGGTAGTCTGCAGATCGCGAGTATAAGGCAAGCTGGAGTTGTCTTGTCGGGAGGGCGGCTTCCCCTCTGCGGCGAGTTGACTTTAGCTGAGATAGTGTATTTCAAGTATGCAATGTGTACAGAGTAGGGCGGCTTGTCGCGTACGTATTGTAAAATTGTCGGTTTGGAGGAGCGCGACAGCTACAGCTTGGACCATCTGTCGGTGCTGATGCTATTGCAAGAGTTGATCTTCCGAACCGAAGGCATAGCTCTTCCAGGAGGGCGATGGACTATTAGATCAGCCAATCCTCATGCTTGACGATGATAAACCTTATGGCCGAAACATCGTGGCCGATGCTTGGTGAGGTCTTGCACTATCATGGACGATGCTATGAGACTACTGTAGCTCAATCCTTGTCGACGAGGTTTGGGAAGGCCGAATCGTCGGGGTCGAGGGGTGAGACCTGCAAAAGTAAAACCCATTGATTAGTGATTGATTATCAAGATGGAAGATCTGCGTGCCTCTCGAGGTGCCACGTGTATGGTTGAGATGCAGCACTAGAACCACACGTTAACACTCTCTTAGACCCTGTTGGCATGGGGATCAAAATTAGGATAAAAATAGTATTAGTTTAACAAACAATAATAATAATAAATAATTTTTTTTAATCATTCTACACAAATTTTAATATAAAAAACTATTATTTTACTTCACAAATTTAATAATTTTCAATAAAAAAATTAACTTTATTTCACATTCTAGATCAAACTATTCTATTCAAATATTTTGGTTTAGGATGAGAAATAAAGTTGATATTTTTATTGAAAATTATTGAGTATATGAAGTAAAATAATATTTTTTTTATATTAAAATTTATGTAGAATAATTAAAAAAATATTTATTATTTAATACTAAATACATAACTCAATATCTAAAATAATATATTAATAATTATAATAAAATAATTTAATTTTATCATAATAATTCTACAACACTTTTAATAAAGTGCAATTAATATATATTATGCCATAAATTTTGATATTATAATAATTCTACATTCGCAGATCTTTTTGACATTATGTCATAAATGTTGAGACGTGGATGTAATTTAACCTAAAAGATATACATATATATTACCCCCAGCTGATACAAAAAGAAACCTCTATTGCCCCATAGACGAAGCCTTGAGTTCTCCCGCCGCTTCGCCGATGCCCAGATTTGTTCAATGAAGGGCGCCGATCTGATCAACGCGAGGGTTCCGGCGGACCTTCTCGCCTGCATTTTCCTCCGCATCGCCGGCTGCAAATCAGACTGCGATGCCTTCTCCCTGGTGTGCCGCAGGTGGCTCGCCATCGACCGTAGATTCCGCCTCACCATCCGGATAGGGTCCTCCGGCACCGCCGACCAGTTGTTAGCGCTCCTCGTACATCGCTTCTCCGGCCTCCGTAATGTTTTCATCGACGAGCGCCTCCCGGTGTCCTCCATCCGCCAGATGGTTTCGCCTTCCTCCCGCAGTCGTCAAGTATTCCTCCTTCGCTTTGTGCTATTCTTTCCTAGTCAGATAATTTACTTCACTGGGGATGGCAATGTATGTAGCTGATTTCTAGTGCAGAGTGGCCAGTTATCGTGAATTGGATATGTGAGTAGCTCTCGGAAGTGAGGGTTGGGCATCAGTTCTTTGGGAGGCTATTTGGGTCTCTGCTGTTTTGTGTCATTTGGAATGTTAGTTTTGTTTAACTGTGTTTTGTGTTAGTGCTATTAAGTTGAATCTATGTTCTTGTCTTTAGATTGCATTTGAAGAAAATTATTGCAATTTATTAGAGTAGATTCTCATAGAAACCCGTTTGATGAATGAAGGCTTCCCTTGGTCTTTACACTAGAAAATGTCGTGTATAACATGTTCCACAATATGGTTAATTTCATGCACATCATTGAAACTCTTACTTGATTAGAAATGGAGGAGTCAATGCTTTTCTATTATTTTGTTACATATGACTATATGCTGGAAAAATAAAAAAAAATCAATAAAGATGTCCTTAATAAATGTATGTTGACAAAGAGATGTGTTTGATCAAAGAGAAACGTTAGATACTTAGTCTGGCCCTACAAAAGAGAAGGAGTGGGTAGAGAGTCAAGAGACTAAGAGAGCGAATAGACAATGAAGAATAAAAGCAAGGGCACAGAGATTTAACATGATTCAAAAAGATTTCCTACATCCACGGATTGAGTCGAAGGAGTGATCCTTCATTTTTTGAAGTAGGGATCCTCTTACAGAGAGTTTCAATAAGATTTCATTCTTGAACAGAAATCCATTTTTTGATTTGTTTCATCTATTCTGTAATTGGAACAATTAGGGATACACGTTACACCATGATTTTGAATTAGAAGTGATTCCCATAAATGACTAATTTATTCCTCTATTAATAACAGAGCTGGATTTGGTGTATCATAGGAGATTTGTCTTTTATAAGGATTAAATTGAATTGATTTTCTTTTTCTAAAGAAGAAGTTTCAGAAAAAGTGATTGTTGCATGGATAAAAAGAGGTCTACTTATAGCTAAAGAGGGAAACTAGAACGACTGAGAGGTGTGGTAATGATTGGAGCTACATGCTGTGATGATTTGTGGAGACCACTATGATGCTGCCATGTGGCCTGAGGAACCTGCTAAGCTATCAAATGACTGGAGTACCCAGTTGCCCATGTTGTTTAAGGAAACAACTGTTGTAGCCCTACATGCGCACAATTTATTTTTTTGTGCACAATTAGTGTAACAGGATGATAGGAATGTCGCTACTATCGGTAGTGCTTTATCATTGAATATTAATGCAATAGTAACTTGTTGTGGTAGAACTATTGATGTAGGTAACTTGGTATTGGATATTTGCTTGGAGAGAATGCCAAAATGGTCAAGTTAAATATTGAATTCATGATGGGACCTCTATCTGGTTTATGGGGTTGAGAGCAGCTTGACTAAGGCTTGAAGAAGGTGTAAGCTATGCGGCTTGCTAAGAGATTCTAATCACTTCCTTTCATTTTACTTGGGCTGTACAGTTTCAGGCTCATGTTTTTCTTCCTTTGAAGAACTTGAGTAAGAAGCTAAGGTTTTCTTAACGTCATTGCAACCTGTGGTTGCATCTATAGTGTTGTATTCAATGTTTCATATGAACTCCATTTGAACTTGCATCTTGTTTACTCTCGTCACATGTTTATGTTGCTTATTGTGAGAGACCCTGTTGTAATGCTATTTCTTCATAAAAACTATGTAAATATATTTTATATTTTTTGCTGTTAAAAGTACCTTACAAATATGTTGTTTGAGTGATCACTAACTTATGTTTTTGTAATGACTGTATCTTTTTCTTTGCTATTACCATACATTTTTTCTGTATTAAACCAGCTTGTGGAAGAGAAATAGAAAGCAACTTTGCAAAATTGTAGGTAAAGAAAAGTTATGGATGTATATAATCTAAATTGTCAGTCATATTCAACATAGGCCAACGGAAATTGTTTTCATATCTATAACTAACTTCTATATACTATTCACTACACCACTGAATTAACCAAACTATTGTATTTATAATAAAGTAACCTTAGATTATTGCTGATCTTTACCATGTAAATATATAGGCTCGGAAAAAGAGACGTGTCAGTCCATCTTCAGAAGGTCACCATCTTACCAAGAACAATGAATTTGAGGAAAGTGAGTCTGAGCTATTCAGTCTGACTGATGCTGGCTTGTCTTCTCTCGCTGATGGCTGCAAGTTGCTTGAAAAAATAAGCCTGATCTGGTGTTCTAATGTTACGTCATTGGGCTTGCAAAGCATAGCTATGAACTGCAAGTTCTTAAAATCCCTTGATTTGCAGGTGCGCTTTGTGCTTTTTATTCTATTATTAAGTACTAGTGATTCATTAATCTTCTTGTTGATTGAATGAGTTATCATGATGTAATTCTTGCTCTATCAATGTTTGTAAGATGTACTGTTATTATGCTTAATTTACTGGTGCACGTTGTGCTTTTCATTCTGCTATTAAGTACTTGTGATTCATTAATCTTCTTGTTGAAATGAGTTATCAATGATTGTACAATGTTCTGTTATTATGCTTAATTTGCTAGTGTGTCGTGGTTTTTATTCTGCCATTATGTACCTGTGATTCATCAACCTTCTTGTTGATTGAATGAGTTATCATGATGTAAGTGTAGCTCTATCAATGTTTGTAAGATGTTCTGTTATTATGCTCACTGTTCGATCAAAAAAAAACTTGTTCGTTCAAACTTCAGCTATTCTATTTTCTTATTGAAACATTCTCTCATTAAAAAAATGGTTAGAAACAGTTAGTATTAGTGCTAATTGAAGTTTCAAACTTGTGGAAACTATGAAGTACTTGCAATATTGCTACAGTTTCCCTATATGACTTATATTTCGTTGTAATTTTTTGTGTATAAGACAAATATTATTGTTATGGTAAACTTAGTTCAGCAATAATTCCCATTTTGACACTTTTAATATACTATCTTTTAGTTGAACAATATGTATAAGGTTGATTTTGCATGATATATATTTGTTATTTTTGATAACTGTGTTCATGGATAATCAGGAATTCAATCAACACAGTTCCATGATTGCTCAATCAAAATGTGCAATTCTATCATATTCACGCACAAGGAGTTTTGAAGCATTCCAAACAATCCAAAAGAAGAATTTATTGATGGGTTTCATAGTTTGTTTGATTATAAATCTCTTCTTCCTCTACTTCGCGATTTTCATGCCCTTCATTCTTATTCTATACACTTTATTCTCTGCTTGTACCATTTCTCCTTACTCTCCCTACAACGTGTTAGTATTAAAGCGCATTAAACATCAACCAATTTGGTATCAAAACTTTAGTTTGATTGGTCGTTTTCGTAGTGAATTAGCCAATCCTCTAATCTGCTAATCAACAACCTGTGACTGCATCACTTAGAGACTGGTTCAACTACCTCTCGAAGCATTATTAA
Source organism: Apostasia shenzhenica (assembly GCA_002786265.1). NCBI lineage: Eukaryota > Viridiplantae > Streptophyta > Magnoliopsida > Asparagales > Orchidaceae > Apostasia > Apostasia shenzhenica. The sequence goes on from KZ451998.1 coordinate 2,414,438, forward strand.
AGGTATTGAGGCACTCAAATCTAACTATAATTTTGTGCTCTCTACTCACAATGATCGAGTTAGCCAAACACACTGTCAAAGAATACTGGATAACTAGATTCTGTCATCTTTCTACGTGGGCTACTTACGGAGATAACACCTGATTGCATTGGCCTTGTACATGACGATACCTTCACGTTTACTTAGCCTTATTCTGACAATGGTTGATTGCCCGCACTAATTCCAGTTGAATTATTGATAGGATTACTAGGTTTGTCTAGAGGGTGGTCAATAAATGCTAATTATAATGTTTAAAATTCAATTTAGTTTGATATATATGTTCAATTAGATCAACTAGAGAGCAAGTTAGTGGTATGAATAACTATAGTCACTCATTCAACTGAGTAGAGAAACTCATTACAATCCTATTCTAATAAAATCGTAGAGGCCCTTCTTACTCTCTTTGTGGGGGATCACTCTCACCTCTTTTATTGAGGGAAACAAATCACACCTCCTTTAAGATCCCCCTTGGAAGCTTTCCTTATTACAATGAAGGAAAATGAGAAGAAAGGACGAGAAATGAAATTAAGCCCCACTTACAATCCTTCATTTTGTGATTGATACTTAAGGCACTAGGAGAAGATTGGTGATCACCCTTTGAACACTTGAGCACTTGAACACTCTAATCACACTTTTGGTCATCAAATCACTTTAGAGTTCATTTAAACATCATTGGGATGCATGAATATTCTGTGGAGATCAAGAATAATACAGGAAAATCTCCAAAACCTTTAGCTACAAAAAAAAACACCAGTCCATCTCTTGGTCGACTTAGGATTCCTAATACAAATTCATTAGGTTGACCTAAGGTAGCCGTTGGAGCCCCGAATGTTCAAATGCCAGCACCGCACCTCAAGATCAACTAACAATATTTGATTTTACTGGAAGTGTCTCTCGAGTGGTCAATTATGTCCACTATATTTTCATATAAAATAAATTTGGATATGAATTTGGCATGTTCGACATGTTTTTATGAGTGTTCATGGCGTGCCGTTGCTTGACACACGTCCGACACCACAACAGGACCTTGTTAGAACTGTCCGTGCTACATAGTCTACCATCATAGACCCATGTATGATCAGTTGTTATTATGATCACCGAATAATATTATGTATATATTATTTTAAAGGCAAAAATTGAATTTAGAGAAAGGTTTCTCACAAGCAGTCACGCATGCCTAGCTCGAGCTTGAATTAGATGATGTTGGCGTGACGACATCCAATGCCTTTTTGGGTTGATGGGGATGACGACTTCCATAAAAGTAGCTAATGATAGCTATTGTGTGAAAAGATCTTTATGATAGTAATTATTGACGCGATGATGCCCCGTGATGTAATTAGAACAAGGGTTACTCACAGGGAGGTGATGATATCCGAGATGATTGAGGTATTTGAGGGGATTGATTGAGAAACTCAGGGCCCAAAATAAAATAAATTGAAGCATTAAAAGTTTATAAAGGCGATTATGATTTTGATTTTAGTGTATATCATAAAAAGCATATTTTGTATTTTTAGGCTCGTCATAATGAAGATAAATTACATTGATTCTATTTTTGTTAGATACTAAATATATTGAATCTGTTCAGTTTACTTGCATTGTTAATTTTGTTTATTTATTATTTGAGATACCGTTTTATCTACTAAGTCTGTTCTACTGGACTCCTGCTATGTTATGGCAGGTACATCACTTCATACACATGTTAAAAAAAGGGGATAGAAAAGAAAGGCGAGGCCAAATAGTATCATATTTTGTTTATTATTGATAACTTTTGTATGGAAAGAATCTCAATGTAGATATTGTTATAAAATTATAGTATTTGCAGTTTTGATAAATGGTTTGAAGTGGTTTAGTTTTGTATGCATAGAATTTTATGAAATATGAAATATAATATATAGAAAGTGATTCTCTATTTAATTACTGAAAAAATGGCATAAAGATGTGCTTTTAATAATTTTTATTTTATCATTCATCTGTGCACACCTGATCAACTCTAACCTACCTTGATTGATTTCGCTGCGGGAGTTGGGGTGATTTGGGATGTGACATGGTGGTATAAGAGCCGATCTCTCACAGTATGATGTGGTTCGAGGACGAACCAAGCGAAAGCTGGTGGACTTGTGATGCTCGTGGCCGAAGAGTGCGGGGAGTGATCGCCGAGTGATGTTCTAGGAGAAAGAATCACTGAAGTAAAGTGCGGCTCCTAGTAGGCTTCTAGGTCTACAAAAAATGGTGAAAGAGGCACATGAATGAATCGTCCCACATCGGAAGGGAGGAGATCGTGAGCTGTATAACGTGAGGCTCATTTTGGGATAAAACTGTGAGCCTAATGATAAAAAATTTCGTAGTTAACAGTGCTTGGGCTGGAGCAGTTCTGGGATAGGTGACCTCTTGTGAAGTACTAAGGTCATGCGGTTTCTAAAACCAAAGCAAATATACCTCTATATTGGGATCACGAGATGTTATAGCTATCCTTTTTTATTAATAACATTCTTATTTATTTCACTATTACGTTGTATAATTAATCCAAGGTATTTAAATTGCTCACTCTTTCTATTAACTTGACCATTAATTGTCATCTCATCAATACAAGTGCTTCTATTCCAAATGACTTTTATTCACGAGAAGCCATAAGATAACAAACATTCTCTTCCCTTATGTTTGAAACTTGCTATAGCAGAGGAGGTAGAATATGTGACATTTCTTCATCATAGCAAGAAGATGAACAATTTCCCACAAAGTATTTGCTAGTTTGGCTTAGTGCATAAAACCTTTTAAGACTAGGGATTGGTATATTATGTCTGATGCTTTATATCCTAAACCTGGGTCCTGCATCTTTAAAGAGTGGAGCTTAAATTTTAATAGGATTTAGGACAAGTACAAGGAGAGGTGATTTTTTTTCAATTATTCTCTCCTTGTTGTTGAATGATATGCCAATTCTTGTTTTAGTTTCATTAGATATTGGACCTATTGAGTCATTGATTTGCTTTCTAAAGTGTGGTTCTAGAGCAAATTCTCTCAAATTTCTAAGTTTGAGTTGGTTAAGTTCGTATGTATCCTTACATTATATCTGACATTTATGCTGTGGAAAGTAGGTGAGCTTGCATGGTAAACTTCTCAATAAAGTGTACAAATTTAACAGTTTATGTTGTAAATGCAGTCTTTATCTCTTCTTACCATGACTTCCCAAAGCCACCAGTACAAAAGTTAACGTTAACTTTAAATTATTATAAGAGTTTGGAAGGAGGATTTTGGGAAGAAGGTCTGTACTTTAGGCTTTACTTCAGCTAGATGAAAAAGCTATCAAACCTCATTTTAGATCATTCTTTTTCTTCCAAAAAACATCCTCCCCCCCACCCCCCTGAGTCTTAGTTTATCCCCAAAGCTAAATAAGGGTTGATTTTTCTTTAAATTTTAGAATTAAGAAATAAGGGTGCTGAATTAAACTAATACCAAACAAATGTGTCAGAAAAGCAACAGGTGTTTTTGTTGAGGGGTCATGATTACCCACTCAAGTTGTGCTACAAGAATGAAAAGCTTTATAGTTGTTGATGTCTAGGAAAAGCTTTGTACTGTCAGCCTATATACTTGAAAATTATCATGTGAACATTAGGCTAAGTTTTTTTTTGAATAATTGAAATTTGTTATAAAACTTGTTTTCTGTCATTGCTATGAGTTCATGTGAACATCTAGTCTAAAAATTTCCATTTTAGTCTGTTCTGGATGTCTGATTGTGGTTCAGCTTGTCAATTTCACTACATGTTCTCTCCTTTTGCCGCTAGTCTTCATATACAATAATATATAATCATCTTTTGGATAGTTTATGCAAATTTGTGTGATTTCGCCAGGGTTGCTATATTGGTGATCAAGGCCTTATTGCTATAGGCCAAAACTGTAAACTTCAAGACTTGAATTTGCGATTTTGTGATGGCTTGACAGACAAAGGCTTGATTGGTTTATCCCAACATTGTGGAAGATCATTAAAATCCCTAGGCATTTCAGCTTGCGCTTGGATAACTGATGTCTCCCTGGAATCTGTGGCATATCACTGCTTAGGCCTAGAGACTTTGTCTCTAGATTCAGAAATAATTACGAACAGGGGGCTAATCTCAGTTGGCCTGGGTTGCCGAGCTTTGAAGGCTTTAAAGTTGCAGTGTATAAATATTGCTGATGAAGCTTTGGAAGCTGTAGGCTCCTTGTGTTCATCCTTAGAATTGCTGGCTTTATGTAGCTTTCAAAGATTTACAGACAGGCATGATCCTGCACTCCTTCGCAGAGTCTCTAATCATTTAGTTTTACATGATATTTCATGTTCAAGCAATAAGTATTGGGTTTATAAATTTTGTCTTCACACTTTTATTCATATTTTAAAATTTGTAGAACTTCATAAATTGTTTATCTAACATCTACATGGACTTCTTCCCTCTTATGTGTATCTACTATCTGAATGGTTTTTTTTTTGTTGAATCAAACTATCTGAATGGTTTTGAATGTTTGGATTTGTGCGTTTTATTATTTTATCGTATGGAAAGCACGTCCCACATGCATGCATGGACAGAGTTTGCTGTATAGTTCAAAGTTACTGTCCTATCAACCAAATCTGTCTGGAGTTATTTTATTGTGCTTGAACTATGGATTTTATGGTTTTAGGACATTCGCATTGCAAGTAGAATCATTTTATAGCACTGAGGTGCTTGGTTGAAAATGTACAAAGATTGATAATTGGCCATGTGGGTAGTTTTGGGCTATTTAATGGACACTGTTAGTTTAGAAGGTATATTGTTGCTAAAATGCAATAATTCAGTGTTTGGCGCTTGAATCCATCTTGCTTGCTCCTCACACTTGTTTTTCATTAATTCTTAATGATCTGACTGTGGTACTTTGTGCTTCCTCTTATCATGTAAGTGTTTATCTGATAAACTTTTGTATTCGACAGGGGTCTCTCTGCAATTGGTAATGGGTGCAGGAGGCTTAAAGATCTAACTCTTACTGATTGTTATTACATCAGTGATATAGGCCTTGAGTCAGTTGCCCGTGGTTGTACAATGTTAACTCGCTTAGAGATCGATGGATGCCACCACATTGAAACATTTGGTGTTGAAACAATTGGACGATCTTGCCCGTATGTTGTTGTCCTTCGAGATGCTGATGGTCTGCACTATTATTAGCTATTAAATTACATGTTAATATATGCATTACATATATGGGTGTATGTATGCTTTCTTGCTGAATTTTCTTATGAAGGCATGCTTGTTAGCTTATTGAGTCAAAGAATTTTGTGGCTATGCACTACTGATGCTAGTCGATAATTTCTATTTTTTTGCGAATTATTTATGTGATTACTTTTTTCTGTTTATATTACTATCCAGTTGCTCCAACAAAATCTTGCTTGTTTGTACCATTTAAAATATTATATGCTTGGATAGCTTAATTTGTAGGATGAATATTGATATATTCTTTTTCCATGTCTTATTTTATTTAACTTTCTCTTGTTTATATATTTGAGAAAACGACAACAAAGACAATTGTAGCAATAATCCCAATTTATTTGTTATGATTGTGTTGATTTCTCTTGTCCAATCAACTATATTTAATGCAACACTTTTATGAGCTCAAGTGAATTGTTTCATAAATAATAGTCGGTCTTAGTGGTTTCTTCTAACTTAGGAAGGAGCTTGCCTGAGTACCAAAGGGTCTCAAGTTCGACTCGCACTGCCATCACTATTTCAAAGTAGGGTAGGGAAAATTGTGTTGTCTAGAGGTAAAATCAAAAATTAAATAAAAATGGCCTTAACCTATGTCATGTTTGACCTTCACTTTTCTATTTTTAACGTGACTTCGATTCCCTCACATTTACGCATAGGAACTTCTAGGTTTGCAATGGTTATGGCCATACCACCATAAATGCAAACTAATAGAAATAACTACATGGATTCAACTTCATTTAACTCTATTTGATGTAATGCTTTTGTGAATGTGGGTCAAGATTATATTTATGACTATATCTCAAGTTATTTTTAACCATCTCCTTCAATTGTTTACCATTGTGATTTGGATTCTCATGCATTTAATTTAATTCAATAGACATACAAAACACTTCAAACATCCATCATCTTATTCTTTATATGTGAAAGATTCACACTCTCCTTGATATATTCATTTTTAATGTAGTATAGTCTAGTGTGGCCGCTTATTCATCTAAGTATTCGTATCTTAGCCATACTAGTCTTATAAATATTTTACCATGTAATTGCCTAACATCCACTCCCATATAGTATTAGCTTGTTGCATAGCAATCTTATAAAATATTCCTTCATTGTGATTGTTAATTGCATATTACTTTTAAAATGAAAATTATCACACCTTTTCCATTTAGTCATCCTTTCTTGATACTGGTGCTAACATTCTCCTTTATACTACCATTGCTATAGATAATAACTGAGTAATTGAAGTTTTTGCATAGTAAGACTATTGCCTATCAGATCTCTAAGCATTAACACTTGTTTCTTCTGGATCACCAAAACTACAATCTATGCACTCTTCTACTGAATTTGAAACTCTTTAATTCTAACGGACTCCTTCAGTAGTCTCATCCATCAGAACTACTCCATCCACCGAAACCATACATTGTAGAATCTCATATTGAAAACTCTTTAACTCATTTATCACCTAATTGAAAAGTTAAGAGCTCAAAAGAGAACTTTGGTGTAGTCCAATAGTAACAGGTCTTATCTTCTTGGCAGGTGGGTTTGTGTGCATACATTGCGTACATGCATTGCATGTATGCGTGGCATATGTGTGTGTTGCATGTGTGTGCATGTGTCCATGTTTGTGTGTGTGCATGTGTCCATGTTTGTGTGTGTGCATGTGTGCATATGTTTTGTGTGTGTGTGTGTATGCCGGTGTGGTTGTGTGCGTGGGTGTGCGTGTATGTGCGTCCATCCATCCTTCTGTCCTTCCATCAAATTGTATTCGTTTGTCCATCTATTTGTTAACCTGTCTATCCAATTGCATTTGTGCGTCCAATTTAGTCGTTACTTTCCTAACAAATTTTTATTCTCTTTCTTAACTCTTTTATAGTTTTTCTAAGCCTTAGTGCTGCTGATACCTTTGTAGATACAAAGTTGAGCAAATTGTTAAATATTTTAATGGGTGGGTGTAAGTAAAAGAGATGGTCCATGAGAGTAATTAGGCTTGAGAGAGAGAATATTAGCTCTTTAAATGGAAGGACAATGGGAGCTGGACCTAGGAGAACACACAAGGCTCTTCTTCAAGTAACTAATTGGGCTAATGAGAAGGTCAGAAAATTAGAAAATTAATGGACTGTATCCTTGTGGGTATGAGCTAAGAGATGATGAAGTGGAGGTTTGAAGGATGGGTGATAGAACAATTTTGATGAAATGGGTACTTGGTTCAAAGAACTTGTTATTGTTGGATCCCAAATCCTGGATGAGAAACGAGAAGGGTTGCGTTGGGTAACTGATAGCCAGCATAAAACTTGTCAAATTAAAGATGATATGATTTTTTTTATAAATTGCATTAAAGTTGGGCATTTCCTAGAAGTAGTGTGTTGTATTGCCTAAATACAATAAGAAATGTGTTAGGGCCTTTATGTCAATGCTCGAATGCAGTGATAAGTGAGTAAGAGTTTCTATATATGGACGAATGTAGGTAAAGAAGCTAGTCCAGGATACTGGAACATAGATCACTAGAATTAGACTAGGAATTTAGAATATTGGCACCCTGACACGTTAATGAAGTTAATAGATATTATGATCTATAGAAAAATTAATATTTTGTGCCTTTAGGAAACACAGTAGGTGGATGAGAAAGTCAAAAAAATTGATGACTTAGATTTTATACTTTAGTACTCTTGTAAGTATAAAATTAAGACTGAAGTGGGTATAATTCTTGATAATAGTTCGAAGGATCATATAGTAGAATTCAAAAGAAATGGGGATCGAATTATAATTTTAAAAATCATAACCAATGGATGACTATTAATATTGTAAGTATATGTGCCTCTTAAGTAGGTTTGGATATAAGTATAAAAGAAATATTTTGAAATGATTTCAAAGAATTAATACAAGAGATGCTTTAGAAGAAAGGAATGTTTATTAGAGAAAGTCTAAACAGATATGTTGGAATTGTTGGTGAGAAATTTTAATAGCATCCATAGTAGGTATGATTTTTGAGAGACTAATGAAGATAATAAAATCATTTTAGAGTTTTTCTTAATTTGTGAATTCATGATTGTTGATGCTGTTTGGTAACAACAACAACAACAACAACAAAGCCTTAATCCCACTAGGTGGGGTCGGCTACATGAATCTTTTGTCTCCATTGCGCCCTATCAGTTATCAAATTCTTATCTAAGTCTAAGTAACTAAGATCACTCCTTATAGTCTTGCCATGTCTTCTTTGGTCTCCCTCTTCCTCTTTGGACATGGGCAAAATTCAATAACTCAATTTTTCTAACTGGAGCTTCAATCGGCCTACGATTTAGATGTCCAAACCATCTAAGCCGACTTTCTCTAAGTTTATCCTCAATTGGTGCAACACCAACTTTCTTTCGGATATACTCATTTCTCATTTTATCCTTTCGTGTATATCCACACATCCACCTTAACATCCTCATTTCTGTAACATTTATTTTATTTGTATGTTTCCTCTTTGTAGGCCAGCATTCTGCACCATATATCATCGCTAGTTTTACTACAGTTTTATAAAATTTACCCTTGATTCTGGATGAGATTTTTCTATCGCACAACACAACAGAAGCATTTCTCCATTTTACCCATCCTGCTTGAATCCTGCTAATAACGTCATTATCTATTTCGCCATCATTTTGTATAATTGATCCAAGGTATCTAAATCGCTCACTCTTCTTGACAATTTGATCACAAATTGTCACATTTCCAATATAAGTATTTCTTTCTTGACTAAATGTGCATTCCATATATTTCTTTCTTGACTAAATGTGCACTCCATGATTGCTGATGCTTTATTCAAAAAAAAGATTTGAGCATATTATCATTTATAAGAATGAATTTTCAAGAACACATATTGATTATTTTTTTATAACGAATGAGATTGCTTGGATAGCAAAAATTATAAGATCATTCTAATTGAATGTTTGACTATCATACATCGACTAATGGTTTCAGATTTTAGGATAAATAGTTGGAGAAGAAAATAATAAGTCGAAACAATGTCCTTGACTCGACAGTGACATCTAAATAATGAGAATGTATGTATTTTTAAGAGGAAGGTTCTAAAATTTGAGCAGTAAGATATCAAGAGGGAAATTAATTTTATATGGCTGATGGTTGCTGATTGTATTCGCAAAATGATGAAAGATATGATGGGAGAATCCAAAAGAAAATTCCAAAGATGCTTATTAGTGGAAAGAAATGTACAATAAAAAGATTAAAAAAGTTGTTATAATGACTGGTTTAGATGCGAGAACAAAGACAATTGTAAAAAATATAAAGTTGCTTAATTAGAGTTCAAGAAAATAATTTGTAATGTAAAGAATGTAGCTTTTGAGGATATATATAAAAAGTTAGACTTAAAGAAGGAGAAAGACATGTATATAAAATTGTTAAGTCAAGAGATGGAAAAACCAAAGGCTTGACTTAAGTAAAATTCATCAAGAATGAAAACCAAATGGTACTGAGTTTAACAAAATCAATCATATTGTCACAATTTTCATTGAAAAGCTTTTGAAGTAATTCATCTATTTATATTGCAGATCCATTCGAATAGAAAATAAAAATTTCTTTCACATCAGGCATATCATTAAAGTTGAAGTTTGAGAAGCTTTAAAGAAGATAGTGTGTAGAAAAATAGTAAGACTATATGGCATTCTAATAAATATTTAAAAATTTATGAGAGATGGAGTTTCTTAGCTTACTAGATTGTTTAGCCGTAAAGTTAAAGTTTTAGAGGCTTTAGTATAATCTTGAAAACTAAAAGAATATTTAATAAATGGAAAAATAGCACATTGGTACCTATTTACGAGAATAAAGGCATTTACAAGATTATTGTAAAAATGCTAGTCTACTAGAAGTAATATAAAAGCATAGCTGCTAAACAAAAATAATCGTAGAAATTATTGATTGAAATTAGATTCCTTTTGTATCATTCACAATAAAAGAAACATGCAAACATGTTCCTAAAACATCAATTTCTCCTATTGTTTGATATTAGACATATAATGGTTGTATTAGATATCAAACTTCAAGGATTAGAGTAGTAGAAGAACATTCAACAATTGTAGACCAATGATGGAATCTAAAAGAAGAAAAGAAGCATTTTAATAAGAAGGAGAACAACATATTGATTTCCAGGATAAATAACTTAAAGAAGGTAAGTAGGAATTTGATACTAGAGAAAATATTTTGTGGAATGAGATAAAGTGGTGACATTAAAAGAGTTACAAGAGGTATTCTTGGAGAGCCAAAAAGGTATTGGACCTTGTAAGATAAAGGAAAAAGATTGAATGGTATAAGAATCTACCAAAACATTAAGATAGTAAGGTCAACCTTAGCTATAAAAGTGCTATGGAGAAGTCTAAGAAAGCTATTATAAGTAAGGGTGTGTTTGTTTGTAAGGTTAAATTTAAGAAGGTTAAAATTAAATTTGGATAGAGATATTTTTTTATTGAAAGTTGTGAATGATGTGAAATAAAGTTAGTTATTATATTGGGATATGTGAGGGATGTGATATAAAGTTAGTTATTATGTTGGAATATGTGAGGGATGTGATATAAGTTAGTTATTATTTTAGTAATATGTGTAGGATGTGAAATAAATTTAATTTTTAATATTAAATTTTATGTGTGATGTGATATGCCTGGTTAAAATTAAACCAGGTTAATTTTAAACTCCTAGGCAAACAGGGCCTAGAGCTAATTCTCTACGAGATCTATACAAGATATATGTATATACGTGTGCGTGCGTGCGTGCGTGTCTATTAGATCAACTAAAGGAGAGGAAGAATTGGGATTTGAATTATGTGGCATGCATTAAGG